>CAJHNH020005457.1:357937-468090 GCA_905116865.2 Candidula unifasciata
TTGAACTACTGCTTCTACAGCAGCCGGACTCTGTTGTCTGCATTTTCTGTCTAGTTGGATGCACAGAACAAGATGTACAGCACTCTGAAGGCACTTGCACCCACTCCTCGACGGGTTCTATGTCCTCAAGTAAACATACCAATAAAATAATGTCCTCGGCTTAACCCAGCCTTGATTTGACTCTTTTTAACCCGCTGTCTTTTATCTTATTGACTTGACTATGAAATGGATGTTGTGTGTCCGCCTTGACTGTGAGGTAGTCACGAGCTCGGGAAATTTGGATTCTGTCTTCCATGGTCGGAAAATCGTACCCCCAAGTATAATGCGCATAGCCTCGTTCTGTATCCTCTCCATCTACTTATGGCTGAGAGTCAGGATCGCCATCGCGTATTCAAAAACAGAAAGGACCAGACCCTGGTAAAGAAGACATAGATGACGCTGCTCACAGTTTTCCGCCGCCATCACTCTTATCGCAGCCAGACCCCGCTTGGCTTTCATTATAGAGGATATTGTCTACCATAAACGTTGTATTATCATCTCATATACACAATCTGTCATCACCAATTTAGCATCATTTATTTTGATTAAATAGTTAGTAACAACATATTTACTGAAAGTGCTAGATCATTAGCAGGAATTATTTCCCTTGTCTATGCCCCTACTACCACTCAGTTATTCCTATAGTCTGTACACAATGGCTGGGGTGTGCGTGTCCACGCCTCCAGTACATTACATTTTAACTGTTCTCATAGAAACGCCTAACAGTACGCCCTAGAGTTTCTAGTTGCATCAATGTTCTGCAGTTTCACTAAACAGTCTGTAAACAGTGAGTCAAGGAAACTTTCCACGCCTTTAGGCATATGGGGCTAGACGTATATTTTTATAGACCAAGAAGGATGATGTGGTCAGCATCACGCCGACCGCCTTTACTTTCCCGGGACCCACTCAAGGCTGGGTCGTCCTGGGAGTCAAGGTCATTTTTGAAAAAAGTCCGGCTCCGCCATGGAGCGAACCCACGACCTTCCGATCAACCAGTCTGTAAAAGATGAACAATTTCTCAAATGTCTTTAAACTGATTCCAACCGCTGTTTTTCCTGATGCCACGTTAAATATGCTGGCTGCCTTTTCTGTAATAATCCAAGTGAAGGGCAGGTCGATTCTCAACAATGTTGCCACCAGAACGCCAGCTTGATATTCATAACGCAATGATCAATATTACTATTGATCGTACAGATGACTTTGCCTGTACTTTAAATGTTATTGGTAACACTGTTTGAATTGTTTAACATGTATTGCCTTTTGTTTTTGTTTCTCTCGGTGCCTCAAAACACTGTTTTAGTGTTACATCATTGTTCTGCTCTTGGTAAAAACGTTTTTGGTTTCTCTCCATGCCTCAAAACATTTAGTGTTACATCATTGTTCTGCTCTTAGTAAAACAGTTTTTTTTAAAAGTGTTTTTATCCTGTTCCAGACACTACTCACAATTAGGTCTTCCACTGGTCCCAGACACTACTCACAATTAGTTCTTCCACTGGTTGCAGACACTACTCACAATTAGGTCTTCCACTGGTCCCAGACACTACTCACAATTAGTTCTTCCACTGGTTGCAGACACTACTCACAATTAGGTCTTCCACTGGTCCCAGACACTACTCACAATTAGGTCTTCCACTGGTTGCAGACACTACTCACAATTAGTTCTTCCACTGGTTGCAGACACTACTCACAATTAGTTCTTCCACTGGTTGCGGACACAAAACATTGGACACACACACAGAACAACTTAATAAGTTACAGAATACAAAAATGGGGGTGCAGAAAAGTTGAACCAACCAGGTTAAATGAAACACTGGTGACAGAAAATGGTGGCTTGTCCCTGCATCACTCTGATGAGCGTATGACAGACACACACACACACCCCCCCCCCCCCAACAGTTGGTAAGCTACTTTGTATAAAGTGGACATTGTGAAAGCTTTGTGGGATCAAGTAAACTGCAACAGAACAGATGCAGCATCCATATCTGGAGACAATTTTCTACCCGTTGGGGGAACAAAACAGATGAACCTTTAATTAGTATGGGAACTTATTGGTTACTAGGGAAGGGGTCAGAGCACATGTGGGAATGTCCTAAGTTCGTGTTAACGGAGACATGGAGCAACAAAAGCTGTACTCTTGGAGCATGACATGACATATGAAAACAAACAAATACAGTTTACAGAAAACAATGTCTGCAGAAAAAAAAAACAAGGCAAATACAACTCTCTGATGACAAACAAGTCTTTATAGAGGTAAAACGAACAGGACCAAATGTCTGTAGAAAGGTGGAGAGAGTGGTCAGCTGGCCCCGGGATATGTTTGGTCAGTCACTGGTCAACCTCCAGCTGGGCTCTTTTCAGAGATTTGAGGCAGCCAAGAGGACAACAGATACATTGGTACTCTCTAGTTATAGGCACATACATCGGTACTCTCTGGTTGTAGGCACATACATCGGTACTCTCTGGTTGTAGGCACATGCATTGGTACTCTCTGGTTGTAGGCACATCGAGTGATCATGTCTGTCACTCTCACCGGGATCTGCCCGTGAGAATCTGATGGTCCACACAAGGCCATGAGAAGCTGATGATACACACAAGGAAATGAGAAGCTGATGATACACACAAGGCCGTGAGAAGCTGATGATACACACAAGGCCGTGAGAAGCTGATGATACACACAAGGCCGCGAGAAGCTGATGATACACACAAGGCCGTGAGAAGCTGATGATACACACAAGGCCGTGAGAAGCTGATAATACACACAAGGCCGTGAGAAGCTGATGATACACACAAGGCCACGAGAAGCTGATGATACACACAAGGCCATGAGAAGCTGATGATACACACAAGACCATGAGAAGCTGATGATACACACAAGGCCATGAGAAGCTGATGATACACACAAGGCCATGAGAAGCTGATGATACACACAAGACCATGAGAAGCTGATGATACACACAAGGCCATGAGAAGCTGATGATACACACAAGGCCATGAGAAGCTGATGATACACACAAGGCCGTGAGAAGCTGATGATACACACAAGGCCGTGAGAAGCTAATGATACACACAAGGCCATGAGAAGCTGATGATACACACAAGGCCGTGAGAAGCTAATGATACACACAAGGCCATGAGAAGCTGATGATACACACAAGGCCGTGAGAAGCTAATGATACACACAAGGCCGTGAGAAGCTAATGATACACACAAGGCCGTGAGAAGCTAATGATACACACAAGGCCATGAGAAGCTGATGGTCCACAGGAGGCCATGAGAAGCTGATGAGACACACAAGGCCAGCTTGCTGGACTGTCACTACAGCAGTCAAATGAGTGTGGGGGCAAGATCCCTGCTGACAACTTGGACAGGGCAGAAGTTCTGTGAGACTGTACTCACTGTCAGATGTCTCTGGCATTGCAGACATTCAATGAGACTGCACTCACTGTCATATGTCTCTGGCATAGCAGAAGTTCTGTGAGACTGCACTCACTGTCAGTTGTCTCTGGCAGGGCAGACATTCTGTGAGACTGCACTCACTGTCAGTTGTCTCTGGCAGGGCAGAAGTTCTGTGAGACTGCACTCACTGTCAGATGTCTCTGGCAGGGCAGACATTCTGTGAGACTGCACTCACTGTCAGTTGTCTCTGGCAGGGCAGACATTCTGTGAGACTGCACTCACTGTCAGTTGTCTCTGGCAGGGCAGACATTCTGTGAGACTGCACTCACTGTCAGTTGTCTCTGGCAGGACAGAAGTTCTGTGAGACTATACTCACTGTCAGTTGTCTCTTGCAGGACAGAAGTTCTGTGAGACTGTACTCACTGTCAGTTGTCTCTGGAAGGGCAGAAATTCTGTGAGACTGTACTCACTGTCGGTTGTCTCTGGAAGTGCAGAAGTTCTGTGAGACTGTACTCACTGTCAGTTGTCTCTGGAAGGGCAGAAATTCTGTGAGACTGTACTCACTGTCAGTTATCTCTGGAAGGGCAGAAGTTCTGTGAGACTGTACTCACTGTCAGTTGTCTCTGGCATTGCAGACATTCTGTGAGCCTGCACTTACTGTCAGATGTCTCTGGTAGGGCAGACATTCTGTGAGACTGTACTCACTGTCAGATGTCTCTGGCAGGGCAGACATTCTGTGAGACTGTACTCACTGTCAGATGTTTCTGGCAGGGCAGACATTCTATGAGACTGCACTTACTGTCAGATGTCTCTGGCATGGCAGACATTCTGTGAGACTGTACTCACTGTCAGATGTCTCTGGCATAGCAGAAATTCCTTGAGACTGCACTCACTGTCAGATGTCTCTGGCAGGGCATCTCAGATTGTGGGCACACAAACATGGCTACTGACCAAGAACCATACATCAGGTACATGGAATCACAACCAGAAATCCCACAAACTCGAGCCACTGATGTGACTCATCTAGCGCACCAAGTCTTGTTGGACATGAACCAGCTGCCCCCAAACAACCGTCTTCTGTAAGTGATTGCTTGCCAGCACACAGACCTCTGTGTCGCCAGATACACAGAGACAGCACATACCACTAGACAAGTACAAGCAGGCATGACATGACAAAGTCTCTTGGGCAAGCAGTGCAGGATTTACCTGATGGTTGCCAGTATGGTAGCTCGTCTGTCTGTATTCTGAAACAGAGCTCTGATCAGCTGTTTGACTTCAACTGGGCTAAATGAGACCGCCAATGGCCCCATGCCCTCAGCCCAGCGATCAGAAATGGCAGACAAATTGGCCCCCAGCATGAACTTGAGTTCGGTTAACCTAACCCATCCTGGCACATGTCTTAGCAACTCTGCACTGGCCACTTCCCCTGGCCAGGTCATGAACTCCCCAGACTCCTGCTCCAGTGGTGCTAGTAACTGTGTTAGTCTGTGGGCGGCTTCCTGCGCGATGTCCTCCAAGGATGTGATGCTGTAACTGACCTTTTCAACCACACAGCCAATCAGCTTACCTGTGACAGTACAATGATAAACATCAACACAATTTAATAGACACAAAGACAAAGCAACTGTAGAATGAAGAATTCTAACTAACAAACTAAATCTGAACAAAGCAACTGTAGAATGAAGAATTCTAACTAACAAACTAAATCTGAACACAGCAACTGTAGAATGAAGAATTCTAACTAACAAACTAAATCTGAACACAGAAGACACAAACAACAGATTGCACAATTTATTGCCTGGCATATTTCGCTGTATCTCGTCAGGTGCATGCTACAGTAACAATTACATATATGAAGCAAATAAGTGAATCCTTTATAACTGAACTACAAATTCAGCAATGATCAAACATGACTGCCTGTTTAACCAGGGCAGCCGTAAAGTCAGAACCATATCCTTCTGTATACAAAGTTCTGGGCGCAGGTGATGAATCGTGAAAGCATCAAGAAACATACTAAATGTTTTTTTACTCTCTTGAAGTCAAGCAAGAAATGATAAGAACCAGCTCTTAAAAAGGGGATCAGATGCTGATGGTTACAAAGAAGTTCACCATTACCAGGGTCACACTACCGCAAAGGGAATCACTGGTACCAGGGTTTCAATGCCACAAAGGGGTGGGGGTTACTACTACTAGTCCAACTGTTAGTTTCTTTTTATATCCTTATGTGAATCTTTTCATGTCTTCGTGTGTTTTCTTTTAATGTCTTTATGTGTGTCGTTATATGTGGTCATGAGGACAAGGACATATAATACAAACAAAGAACAAACATGAGGACAAACAAAGACATACATGCAGACAAACAAAGACACAAACATGAGGACCAACAAAGATACAAACATAAGGACAAACAAAGACACACAAGGCTGGACAAACAGTGATACATACATGATGACAAACAGGGACTTAAATGAGGACAAACAATGATACAAACATGAAAACAAACAAAGATACAAACATAAGACAAAGACACACATAAGGACACACAAAAAAAGACACATACAAGACTAAAAAAAGACACACACATGAAGACAAACAATGACATATACAAGAGGACAAATAAAGACACACACGTGAGGACAAATAAAGACACACACATGAGGACAAACAAAGACACACACGTGAGGACAAATAAAGACACACACATGAGGACAAACAAAGACACACACATGAGGACAAACAAAGACACACACATGAGAACAAACAGACACACACATGAGGACAAAGACACACACATGAGGACAAAGACACACACATGAGGACAAAGACACACACATGAGGACAAACAAAGACACACACATGAGGAGGAACAAAGACAAACACATGAGGACAAACAAAGACACACACATGAGGACAAACAAAGACACACATATGAGGACAAAGACACACATATGAGGACAAACAGAGACACACACATGAGGACAAACAAAGACACACATATGAGGACAAACAGAGACACACACATGAGGAAAAACAAAGACACACACATGAGAACAAACAAAGACACACACATGAGGACAAAGACACACACATGAGGACAAACAAAGACACACACATGAGGACAAACAAAGACACACATATGAGGACAAACAAAGACACACATATGAGGACAAACAGAGACACAGCTCATACCCATTGCCCTCTTGTAGACAGCCACAGGCAGGACTGGCTTCCAGATCTTGTGTAGATGAGACAGCTGCAGCAGCACCTGTTTGACAGCCTTGTTTGCCACCGCAAAGTTCATGTCCTTGTCCACACTGGCAAACCCTGCAAATATTTCACAAACCATACATCCATGACAACCAGGCAACCTGGACTAACAGCCTCAGCTGATGAAGCTGTCAGGTTAGCTAGAAATCTCTGGACTCTCCTACAAGTCAACTAACACAACACTGACTTTGACATGGAAGATCAACACAGAAAAAGGGAAACATAGGCCCAAACTCTGAGCTCCTTAGACAAAGTGTGTGTTGCATTCAATGAGCTTGAACAGCATTAGCTCCACTGCAGCCATCCCATATCTCTGACATCAGTCGGGCAGATCTTTGGGCTAGGCTTCTTTGATGTGCCCCCCCCCCCCCACCCCATTAACACACACAAATATGAACACACACACATGCACAGACAAGCAATGATAATATCCACTGACAGCTGTGATCACCGCAACTCTGGACTGTGGGAACATGTGATCACAACAACTCTGGACTGTGGGAACATGTGATCACCACAACTCTGGACTGTGGGAACATGTGATCACCACAACTCTGGACTGTGGGAACATGTGATCACAACTCTGGACTGTGGGAACATGTGCTCACCACAACTCTGGACTGTGGGAACATGTGATCACCACAACTCTGGACTGTGGGAACATGTGATCACACCTCTAGACTGTGGGAACATGTGATCACACCTCTGGACTGTGGGAACATGTGATCACAACTCTGGACTGTGGGAACATGTGATCACACCTCTAGACTGTGGGAACATGTGATCACACCTCTGGACTGTGGGAACATGTGCTCACCACAACTCTGGACTGTGGGAACATGTGATCACAACTCTTGACTGTGGGAACATGTGATCACCACAACTCTGGACTGTGGGAACATGTGCTCACCACAACTCTGGACTGTGGATACATGTGCTCACCACAACTCTGGACAGTGGGTTCATGTGCTCACCACAACTCTGGACTGTGGATACATGTGCTCACCACAACTCTGGACTGTGGGTTCATGTGCTCACCACAACTCTGGACTGTGGGAACATGTGATCACAACTCTGGACTGTGGGTACATGTGATCACAACTCTGGACTGTGGGAACATGTGATCACAACTCTGCACTGTGGGAACATGTGCTCACACCTCTGGACTGTGGGTACATGTGATCACAACTCTGGACTGTGGGTACATGTGATCACACCTCTGGACTGTGGGAACATGTGATCACAACTCTGGACTGTGGGAACATGTGATCACAACTCTGGACTGTGGGTACATGTGATCACAACTCTGGACTGTGGGAACATGTGATCACAACTCTGGACTGTGGGAACATGTGATCACAACTCTGGACTATGGTAACATGTGATCACAACTCTGGACTGTGGGAACATGTGATCACAACTCTGGACTGTGGGTACATGTGATCACACCTCTGGACTGTGGGAACATGTGCTCACACCTCTGGACTGTGGGAACATGTGCTCACACCTCTGGACTGTGGGAACATGTGATCACAACTCTGCACTGTGGGAACATGTGATCACCACAACTCTGGACTGTTGGAACATGTGCTCACCACAACTCTGGACTGTGGGAACATGTGCTCACCACAGCTCTGGACTGTAGGAACATGTGCTCACCACAACTCTGGACTGTGGGAACATGTGATCACCACAACTCTGGACTGTGGGAACATGTGATCACCACAACTCTGGACTGTGGGAAAATGGGATCACCACAACTATGGACTGTGGGAAAATGGGATCACCACACCTCTGGACTGTGGGAACATGTGCTCACACCTCTGGACTGTGGGAACATGTGATCACACCTCTGGACTGTGGGAACATGTGATCACCACAACTCTGGACTGTGGGAACATGTGATCACACCTCTGGACTGTGGGAGCATGTGCTCACACCTCTGGACTGTGGGAACATGTGCTCACCACAACTCTGGACTGTGGAAACATGTGATCACACCTCTGGACTGTGGGAACATGTGATCACCACAACTCTGGACTGTGGGAACATGTGATCACCACAACTCTGGACTGTGGGAACATGTGATCACAACTCTGGACTGTGGAAACATGTGATCACACCTCTGGACTGTGGAAACATGTGATCACAACTCTGGACTGTGGGAACATGTGATCACCACAACTCTGGACTGTGGGAACATGTGATCACAACTCTGGACTGTGGAAACATGTGATCACCACAACTCTGGACTGTGGGAACATGTGATCACCACAACTCTGGACTGTGGGAACATGTGCTCACACCTCTGGACTGTGGATACATAGCATCACCATCTCTACTACACAAAACTAGTTTAAAAAAAAAAAAACCAACAGCAGTGGTTTAAAATGATATGAGTGAACACAGCGTAAGAAAACTCACCCTCAGCGCCATCCAGGTACTGGAGGAGTAGATCATGCTGTTGGTTGACCTGGAAAACAAACACCTGGACTCCGCTGTGTCTAATCTTCTGGATGAGATCCACATATGTTTTATTGTCTGGCAGTGGCAACTTGGGGGCAAACTGGTGGCCCAGGGTCAGCAGATGATGAGCAATAAACATACAGTTGTTGTGGTGAAGTGCTGGGATGGGAAAAATATAAACATTAACATACAGTTGTTGTGGTGAAGTGCTGGGATAGGACAAATATAAACAGGCATAAACATACAGGTCTCCACTGAAGGTAAAGAGGCTATAACATACCCAAGTGGGCTTGGTAGGATATGACTGTAGACCACACATGAGCCTAATATAACGATCTGTAGATTAGGTATGACTGTAGACCACACATGAGCCTAATATAACGATCTGTAGATTAGGTATGACTGTAGACCACAAATGAGCCTAAAATAACGATCTGTAGATTAGGTATGACTGTAGACCACACATGAGCCTAATATAACGATCTGTAGATTAGGTATGACTGTAGACCACTAATGAGCCTAATATAACGATCTGTAGATTAGGTATGACTGTAGACCACACATGAGCCTAATATAACAATCTGTAGATTAGGTTGTTGTTGTTATCGATCCAGCGGCTCATGAGCTTTCGCCCTTTGGCCCAATGCCATGTAGTGGAATTTGCATGTTTTCACAAGCTATTCTTTTTCTCCGTACAAGGTGTTCCACTTGTCTGGTCTCGGAGGGAGTAGCGTTCTTCTTGTCTCACTGAGTTTTGGGCACTCAAAGAGATTAGGTATGACTGTAGACCACACATGAGCCTAATATAACCATCTGTAGATTAGGTAAGACTGTAGACCACACATGAGCCTAATATAACGATCTGTAGATTAGGTATGACTGTAGACCACACATGAGCCTAATATAACGATCTGTAGATTATGTATGACTGTAGACCACACATGAGCCTAATATAACGATCTGTAAATAGGTATGACTGTAGACCACACATAAGCCTAATATAACGATCTGTAGATTATGTATGACTGTAGACCACACATGAGCCTAATATACCGATCTGTAGATAGGTATGACTGTAGACCACACATGAGCCTAATATAATGATCTGTAGATTAGGTATGACTGAAGACCACACATGAGCCTAATATAACGATCTGTAGATTAGGTATGACTGTAGACCACATATGAGCCTAATATAACGATCTGTAGATTAGGTATGACTGTAGACCACACATGAGCCTAATATAACGATCTGTAGATTAGGTATGACTGTAGACCTCACATGAGCCTAATATAACAAAGTGAAGGTTGTGTAAGACTGTACACCACACATAAGCCTAATATAACGATGTGAAGGTTTGGTAAGACTGCACACGACACATAAGCCTAAAATAACGATGTGAAGGAGTAGTAAGACTGTAGACCACACAAAAGCCTAATACAATGATGTGAAGGTTGGGTGTGACTGTAGACCACACATAAGCCTGATATAACGATGTGAAGGTTTGGTAAGACTGTACACCGCACACATAAGAGTAATATAACGATCTTAAGTTTGGGTATGACTGTAGACTACACATAAGAGTAATACAACGATCTTAACCATCTGAAGGTTGGGTATGACTGTACACCACACATGAGCCTAATATAACAATCTGATGACCTCTTAGTATATCGACATGGATGAGATCGTCAAGAGATTGCCAAGTCAATGCAGAGTGAACTTAATAGCATCCCCTCCTGGTGTGCAGATTCTAATGCTCATGTCAACC
Source organism: Candidula unifasciata (assembly GCA_905116865.2). NCBI lineage: Eukaryota > Metazoa > Mollusca > Gastropoda > Stylommatophora > Geomitridae > Candidula > Candidula unifasciata. The sequence goes on from CAJHNH020005457.1 coordinate 368,878, forward strand.
CTTCGAAGGTCTCAGTAAAGTAACAGTGAAGGCAGACGTACTAGAAGTGGAAAGCAGCGAGAAAATTTTGACGAGAACAAATCTGATGACAAACCTCAGAGTAAGGTTTAATCGCAGCCTGTCCTTCAAAGAACATGTTGACCATGTCATAACAAAAGCACGCAAAGGCCTGTCAGCCATGAGGGTCCTGGCCGCCGCTAACACTGAGCAGACACCATTCTGCTTCTGTTCCAGGGACTTGTACTTTCTCCCATCGAATACTCTTGCCATCCTCACTGTCAGCCATACTCAAATTGAAAAACTTGAGAAGGTGCAAAATGAAGCAATGCGCATTATTCTGGGGTGCACTGGAGACACCTCTTGTGTAGCAATGAGGTGCCTTCTTGACTTCCCTACCATGAACTACAGGATCAAGATCTGGAGAGCTCGTGCATACCTCGATAAGCTCAGATCTGAAGCACGTTTTGCACCACATGCTGTTCAAGAAAAAGGACAATAGGCTTAAAAGGGGAAAATCATGGCTGGGTAGGGCAGAGGATGACATCATGCAGGTTTGCAGCCTTACAGACCTCCATCAAGGTGAGGAGTGTATACCAAGGTCTGAAGCGCCCAATCTCACATTCTCCTGTGTCGTGATGCTCGATAGGAGTTGTCGGGAGCAGAATCCAGCTGTTGTCAATGTCGAGGTATGCACACTTATCAGGGACAAGTCGGATAAGACAAATGTGGTGATCTTCACAGACGGGTCTGTTACACGAGGAGAGAAAAGTGCATGGGCATTTACAGCTCGCTCTTCAGGCAGAACAGTTAAGGAAGCCAGCGGCGCCTTCTCCATGACCACCAGCAGCATGACGATGGAGGTGATGGCGGTGACACAGGCTTTCATGTGGCTAGAATCATAGGACTATTCCGAGGTGTGTGCTGAGTGATTCTGTGAGCATATTAACAGCACGGCGCTGATGAATGTGCTGAGAGGGGAATGGGAGCGCCTATGGATGTGTCCGGAGTGCTGTGAAGATAATCTAACTCATAATGATCTGAAGGTTGGGTATGACTGGAGACCCCCATGAGCATAATATAACAATCTGAAGATTGGGTATGACTGGAGATCCCCATGAGCATATTATAACGATCTGAAGATTGGGTATGACTGGAGACCCCCATGAGCATAATATAACAATATGAAGATTGGGTATGACTGGAGATCCCCATGAGCATATTATAACGATCTGAAGATTGGGTATGACTGGAGACCCCCATGAGCATAATAAATCGATCTGAAGATTGGGTATGACTGGAGACCCCCATGAGCATTATATAACGATCTGAAGATTGGGTATGACTGGAGATCCCCATGAGCATTATATAACGATCTGAAGATTGGGTATGACTGGAGATCCCCATGAGCATAATAAAACGATCTGAAGATTGGGTATGACTGGAGACCCCCATGAGCATAATAAAACGATCTGAAGATTGGGTATGACTGGAGACCCCCCATGAGCATTATATAACGATCTGAAGATTGGGTATGACTGGAGACCCCCATAAGCTAGGTACTTCAGTCAAATTTTTAAAATGTCCTCTACACCAATAAAACCAGCAGTTAGATAGCTGTAAACAATTTCTTTCCAATGGTATCTCATTTAGGCTTGTATGTAATTTCTGAGCTGAGATATGTAGGTTTTTGTGGAAATGAGATGTAAGAAACAGCCGCTAAAACTTGTGACCCAGAAACAAGAAGTTTTTTTTCTGCGCAACCTACTGCGCAGTTCTGTATCGGCTTTGTTGACATTGGACTGTCATTGGACAAGATGGCAGGCAGTGAGACTCAGCTCACTCAGCCGCGTGCGATTGCCTAAAAAATGTCACTGTAAATCTAAACAGCCAAAGACGGAAAAGAAATTCTATATGCAAATGTAAAATTGGACGTAGAATTCAATTGTAACTAGCATTACCACATCTGGTAATGTTTAAGGCCTAAAGCCAACCTCGAATTTACCGCTATTTATAATCAAACTGATACTAACAGAAAAACATAGGAGTCCCGCTGTCGTAGACATGCGCTGTTAATCGGGTTTCCCCCCCCCCCCCTTCCGCTGTTTTCAGCTATTTATAGCTGGTCCAAATTCCCACCAATCGCGAATTTTCATGAGATTTGGACCCATCCGGAAACCAGCCGACATTTCCCGAACAAGTTCTGAACGGTTTCCGGGTAACGGAAATTGCCGAAAAGACCGCAAATTGTCGAAACTGTAGTCGCTACATAAGCCTAATATAATGATCTGAAGAATGGGTATGACTGTAGACAACACATAAGCCTAATATAATGATCTGAAGGTTGGGTATGATTAGACCACACATAAGCCTAATATAACGATCTGAAGATTGGGTATGACTGGAGGACCCCCCCCATGAGCATATTATAACGATCTGAAGATTAAATATGACTAGATACCCCAATGAGCCTAATATAATGATCTGAAGATTGGGTATGACTGGAGACCCCCATGAGCATAATTTAACGATCTGAAGATTGGGTATGACTGGAGACCCCCCCCCCCCCCCTCCCATGAGCATATTATAATGATCTGAAGATTAAATATGACTAGATACCCCCATGAGCATAATATAACGATCTGAAAAATTGGGTATGACTGGAGACCCCCATGAGCTTAATATAACGATCTGAAGAATTGGGTATGACTGGAGACCCCAATGAGCCTAATATAACGATCTGAAGGTTGGGTATGACTGCAGACCCCACATGAGCATAATTTAATGATCTGAAGGTTGGGTACGACTGGGGACCCCAATGAGCCTAATATAACGATCTGAAGATTAAATATGACTGGATACCCCCATGAGCATAATATAACGATCTGAAGATTGGGTATGACTGGAGACCCCCATGAGCTGAAATGGCTGAACCGTGCCAAATGTACAAGGAAACTGAACCAGTGGAAGGTCATCCATGATGTCACTCACCTGCCACCTGAGGAAAGTTCTCAAACTGCTGTATATGGTGGGTGGGCACCACGTGGTAGAAGAGTTCAAACAGACTTCTCACAGCATAGAACATTTGTGTGGCACACTCCGGGGAACTCTCTGTGGCTTCATGTAATGTGTCATAAGCCAGCGTCATCAATGTTTGGATGTTCTCACTGTCAACAAAACAATGATTCATAAAGGTAGACATGTTATGGCTGAAGGAATATGTGCAAGCAGGAACAGCTGGCTGTAGGAATTAATACATGTAGGAATGAGTGGATGTAGGAATGAGTGGATGTAAGAAGGACTAGGAATAAGTGGATGTAGGAATTAATGGCTAAAGGAATGAATCTATGTAGGAATGAGCTGATGTAAAACTGAATGGATGTGGGAATGAGTAGATGTAAGAATGACATTAGGAATAAGTGGATGGGTAAGTGGGTAATTAATGGCTATAGGAATGAATACATGTAGGAATGAGTTGATGTAGAAATGAATAGATGTGGGAATGCGTGGATGTAAGAATGACTGACTGTAGGAATGAGTGGATGTAGGAATGACTGACTGTAGGAATGAGTGGATGTAGGAATAAACAGGTTTAGACGACGGATCAACATCATGGCACAAGGGTAGTAACCCATAGATGCTTCGTTCTACTTCTTACTTAAGCCTGAGTCTGAAGAATTTCAAAGCAGTGCACAAACTCCATAGCACCGGTGAGGATCCTAAAATACTTTGGGTAGACTATGAACTTCAAATTTTGCCCAAGCAGTGCCATTAGGCTACTCTTTTTCAATTTTCAACTGACAGAGGATTTTTGTTTTAGTGCGCAAACATGGGCTTCCGATCTTACCACCCATAGAACAGGGTCAATTACAAGTTCGCGTGAAAAAATCTCATATACAGATCAATTACCTGTGACAGTGTAGCTAGGTGTGGTTGTGAATGTACACTACAAGCACCCATGAAACCACATGAATGTTCACAAACCACGCAAATGTTCACAAACCACGCAAATGTTCACAAACCACACGAGTGTTCACACACCACACGAATGTTCACAAACCACACAAATGTTCACAAACCACACAAATGTTCACAAACCACGCAAATGTTCACAAACCACGCAAATGTTCACAAACCACGCAAATGTTCACAAACCACACGAATGTTCACAAACCACGCAAATGTTCACAAACCACACAACTGTTCACAAACCACACAAATGTTCACAAACAACGCAAATGTTCACAAACCACACAAATGTTCACAAACCACACAAATGTTCACAAACCACGCAAATGTTCACAAACCACGCAACTGTTCACAAACCACACAACTGTTCACAAACCACACAAATGTTCACAAACAACGCAAATGTTCATAAACCACACAAATGTTCACAAACCACGCAAATGTTCACAAACCACGCAAATGTTCACAAACCACGCAAATGTTCACAAATGTTAGCAAGCCCCACAAACTTAATTATAAACCTCACAAATGACCAAACATCCCATACCAGGACACATACCTGATCCTGCATCTGGGCATTCTCAGTGTATTATCACTGAGTTTCTGGTCACCTGCCAGCTCCATGCGCTCGCCTTTCTTGACCCCGCCAGGGGTCAGAGGTGGCCATTCCCCTGAAGGCTTATCTTCTGCCACGGCCACATGTTCATGGAGGTCAGAGGTCATCAGTGTGTGAGCCTGCTCTAATGTAGCCTGACTTTTCTTATTGGCAAACAGGAAGTTGACGTTCTGCACATAGTCCATGAGTGCCAGATTGTCCGCCTGAATAAAGCCCAGTGCCAAGAGCTGATCTGTGGATACATGAGATGACTAAATGAATATCAGGCACAAATGTTTGAACCAATACATATAGTTCATTCACATATGTTTAAACAAATGCATATAGTTCACTCACAGATGTCTGAACAAATGCATCTACTTCACTCACAGATGTCTGAACAAATACATCTACTTCACTCACAGATGTCTGAACAAATACATCTACTTTATTCACAAATGTCTGATTTACAGATGTCTGAACAAATACATCTACTTTATTCACAGATGTCTTATAAAAACATCTTCTTCTATCTTGTACACATGTCTGAACAAATACATCTACTTTATTTACAGATGTCTAACAAATACATCTACTTCCCTCACATATGTTTGAAAAAAAAAATCTACTTCATTCACATTTGTCTGAACAAATACATCTACTTCACTTACAGATGTCTGAACAAATACATCTACTTCATTCACAGATGTCTAACAAATACATCTACTTCCCTCACAGATTTGAACAAATACATCTACTTCATTCACAGATGTCTGAATAAATATATCTACTTCATTCACAGATGTCTGAATTAATACATATACTTCATTCACACATGTCTGAACAAATACACATACTGAATTTAAGAATGTTTAAACAAAAACAGATTCATCACTCACAGATGTTTCAACAAATATATATACTTCACTCACAGATGTCAACAAATACATATACTTCACAGATGTCTGAACAAATATTTATACTTTACCCACAGATGTCTGAACAAGTATATATACTTTACCCACAGATGTATGAACAAATACATATACAAACAAGTCAAAAGCAGCTCAAAAGTTGTAATATCTATTTGAACATCTTCCTGCAGACAAGAAGCACCTCCTGCATGAAGCCCTGGGTAGAGCTAAAGGTCGCAGACTGAAAAGAGGAAAGTCTTGGATGGAGACGACAAAATTAGACATGTGTGCAGGCTTGACAATAATGAGAGAGCAGAGGAGTGGGTCAAGGTGTCATAACAAGTTTCAGACTTGTGTAGGGTTCTAATCAAGTTAGGCAAGTGCAGAGGCAATTTCCTCCCAAGTGATCTGATTATCTATACAGATGGCTCTCTCTGTGTTGAGGGGCACAGTGCATGGTGTTTCATAGCAAAGGCGAATGGACGTCGCCGAGTGCAGCAAAGCCTTGCATATACTATCACAACAACTAGTTTGAGAATCGAGGTGGAGGCAGTCACTGCTGCCTTCCGCTGGCTTGAGAATTAGCTGTACACACATGCCGTGACTGTAACTGACTCACAAAGCATGCTCAGGAAGGCGAAGACAGGCATGCTTCGTGCAAAGTGGCAAGCATCACTTTAGAGGTCCCGGGTCCTTTGGATATTTTCTCCAGGCCATACTGGTGTGTTGGGAAATGAGCAGGCAGATAGACTGGCTGGCTCTGCAACACTTGGTGATGAACTGATGTATGAGAAGCTAGATGTTGTGAGGGCCCTTTGGGAACGAGTGAACAGTGCGGAGGTGTAGATAGATCATTACGGTCTGAGGAGAACTGTGCTGCGAGGAGTGACTAGATCTGGGGGGAAACTCAACACTCAGGAGAAGGATGAGATGGATATACTATCAGCGCTCAACACTCAGGAGAAGGATGAGATGGATATACTATCAGCGCTCAACACTCAGGAGAAGGATGAGACGGATATACTATCAGCGCTCAACACTGCTACCATCGGAATTGGAACTCTTTGCCTGCTGCTGATGATGGGGACTGAGCACTTATGGGAGTGTTTTGAGTGTTGTGATGTTGATTCTTAATTCAACATCTACTTGTGACTCATGACTGCATGTTTAAAGATCTCAGTGACCAACATCATAAAGTGAACACTCTTTACAGATCCCAGTGACCAACATCATAAAGTGAACACTCTTTACAAATCCCAGTGACCAACATCATAAAGTGAACACTCTTTACAGATCCCAGTCATCAACAAACACTAAGTAAACATTGTCTGCAAAACTCAGTGTTACAAATGCACATTCTCTACAGATTCCAATAATACACAAAGTGCACATTCTCTACAGATTCCAATAATACACAAAGTGAACATTCTCTACAGATTCCAATAATACACAAAGTGAACATTCTCTACAGATTCCAATAATACACAAAGTGAACATTCTCTACAGATTCCAAAAATACACAAAGTGCACATTCTCTACAGATTCCAATAATACACAAAGTGCACATTCTCTACAGATTCCAATAATACACAAAGTGAACATTCTCTACAGATTCCAATAATACACAAAGTGAACATTCTCTACAGATTCCAATAATACACAAAGTGAACATTCTCTACAGATTCCAATAATACACAAAGTGAACATTCTCTACAGATTCCAATAATACACAAAGTGAACATTCTCTACAGATTCCAATAATACACAAAGTGAACATTCTCTACAGATTCCAATAATACACAAAGTGAACATTCTCTACAAATTCCAATAAAACACAAAGTGAACATTCTCTACAGATTCCAATAATACAAAAAGTGAACATTCTCTACAGATTCCAATAATACACAAAGTGAACATTCTCTACAGATTCCAATAATACACAAAGTGAACATTCTCTACAGATTCCAATAATACACAAAGTGAACATTCTCTACAGATTCCAATAATACACAAAGTGAACATTCTCTACAGATTCCAATAATACACAAAGTGAACATTCTCTACAGATTCCAATAATACACAAAGTGAACATTCTCTACAGATTCCAATAATACACAAAGTGAACATTCTCTACAGATTCCAATAATACACAAAGTGAACATTCTCTACAGATTCCAATAATACACAAAGTGAACATTCTCTACAGATTCCAATAATACACAAAGTGAACATTCTCTACAGATTCCAATAATACACAAAGTGAACATTCTCTACAGATTCCAATAATACACAAAGTGAACATTCTCTACAGATTCCAATAATACACAAAGTGAACATTCTCTACAGATTCCAATAATACACAAAGTGAACATTCTCTACAGATTCCAATAATACACAAAGTGAACATTCTCTACAGATTCCAATAATACACAAAGTGAACATTCTCTACAGATTCCAATAATACACAAAGTGAAAATTCTCTACAGATTCCAATAATACACAAAGTGAACATTCTCTACAGATTCCAATAATACACAATGTGAACATTCTCTACAGATTCCAATAATACAAAAAGTGAACATTCTCTACAGATTCCAATAATACACAAAGTGAACATTCTCTACAGATTCCAATAATACACAAAGTGAACATTCTCTACAGATCCAATGATCAAGGACACAAAGTGAACGTTCTCTACAGACCCAATGATCAAGGACACAAAGTGAACATTCTCTACAGACCCAATGATCAAGGACACAAAGTGAACATTCTCTACAGATCCCAATGATACACAAAGTGAACATTCTCTACAGACCCCAATGATCAATGACACAAAGTGAACATTCTCTACAGATCCCAATGATCAAGGGCACAAAGTGAACATTCTCTACAGACCCCAATGATACACAAAGTGAACATTCTCTACAGACCTAATGATCAAGGACACAAAGTGAACATTCTCTACAGACCCCAATGATCAATGACACAAAGTGAACATTCTCTACAGATCCCAATGATACACAAAGTGAACATTCTCTACAGACCCCAATGATCAATGACACAAAGTGAACATTCTCTACAGATCCCAATGATACACAAAGTGAACATTCTCTACAGACCCCAATGATACACAAAATGAACATTCTCTACAGATCCCAAAGATCAAGGACACAAAGTGAACATTCTCTACAGACCCAATGATACACAAAGTGAACATTCTCTACAGACCCCAATGAGCAACACAAAGTGAACATTCTCTACAGACCCAATGATACACAAAGTGAACATTCTCTACAGACCCCAATGATACACAAAGTGAACATTCTCTACAGACCCAATGATACACAAAGTGAACATTCTCTACAGACCCCAATGATACACAAAGTGAACATTCTCTACAGACCCCAATGATACACAAAGTGAACATTCTCTACAGATCCCAATGATACACAAAGTGAACATTCTCTACAGACCCCAATGATACACAAAGTGAACATTCTCTACAGACCCCAATGATACACAAAGTGAACATTCTCTACAGACCCCAATGATACACAAAGTGAACATTCTCTACAGACCCCAATGATACACAAAGTGAACATTCTCTACAGACCCCAATGATACACAAAGTGAACATTCTCTACAGATCCCAATGATACACAAAGTGAACATTCTCTACAGACCCCAATGATACACAAAGTGAACATTCTCTACAGATCCCAATGATACACAAAGTGAACATTCTCTACAGACCCCAATGATACACAAAGTGAACATTCTCTACAGATCCCAATGATACACATAGTGAACATTCTCTACAGACCCCAATGATACACAAAGTGAACATTCTCTACAGATCCCAATGATACACAAAGTGAACATTCTCTACAGATCCCAATGATACACAAAGTGAACATTCTCTCTCCCAATGATACACAAAGTGAACATTCTCCCAATGATACACATAGTGAACATTCTCTACAGACCCCAATGATACACAAAGTGAACATTCTCTACAGATCCCAATGATACACAAAGTGAACATTCTCTACAGATCCCAATGATACACAAAGTGAACATTCTCTACAGACCCCAATGATACACAAAGTGAACATTCTCTACAGATCCCAATGACTAACAACTAGCACCAACCTTGCAGCAGACGTGTGGCAGCAATCACCTGACTGAATCCCTCCAGATCCTTGGCACTTGAAGGCACAGCTTTGGCCAGCACAGTTGTCTTCAAGAGATGCAGCAGCCAGCCACTGACAGAGTGGCCCAGCAGAGACATCAATGTCCCAGCACCAGGCCCGCCATGAGAAGTGCGGGATGCATCCTGGTGTCCACCATCTTGATGTCCGTACCCAACATGCAAGAACAATGCGTGGAGCTGCTCTAGGATGTTGATGAGGTTGGCAAACACAAAGGTGTACATCTTCTCTTCACTAATGTTGCTCTTGGTTCTAGTGTTGCCAGGTTTAGACAGTGACTGCCCATCCTGACTGCTGATGTGCAATGTCCTGGTCTGGTTGACATTAGTCATCACTATCTGCAAGTTCACATGCTCAGTGAGAAATGGAACTAGGTCATTCTGGAACCAGCCAGCAAATGCTGCCATCCTGCCCTGCAGAAGGTTGACCACATGCAGCCCTTCAACCAGCTGCTCCAGCTGTGAATGGTCATCTCCTGGACATGTCACTGACACAGACAGCTCCATGATGTCAGTGTTGCTGGCAGTCTCAGGGGGTGACGTCTTGAGTGTCCACTTGATGGAGTCCTTCCACAGGTTACAGAGATCACACTCCAGTCGAACAAACTGGGCCTAGGAAACACAAGGGGGCAACTGTGGTTCACTGTGACAGTCAAAACATGGGAACTGTGATCATAACCCTACACACTGACATATAACCCTACACACTGACACATAACCCTACACACTGACACATAACCCTACACACTGACACATAACCCTACACACTGACACATAACCCTACACACTGACACATAACCCTACACACTGACACACAACCCTACACACTGACACACAACCCTACACACTGACACATAACCCTACACACTGACACATAACCCTACACACTGACACATAACCCTACACACTGACACATAACCCTATACACTGACACATAACCCTACACACTGACACATAACCCTACACATTGACACACAACCCAACACATTGACTATGTAATCCCAGTGCAGGGGTATGCGGTTGGATTTATAAATATAATTACCTTAACAAGTTTAAAGTTGGAACTAAGGGAAATAGATGCTCCATAAACATGGACCAAACTTCCAAGGGACATAATCTTTTACATGCCCATATCCTGCTCACAACAGCCTCCATCTTGATTCCTATAGTGGATGTTGTGATGTTACATGCTAGGCTCTCTGTTTTCAAACAGTGTCCATCAACCTTTGCAATAAAACCTCACTAGAGACTCATCTGTGTATAGAACCATGTCTCTTGGGCGTGAACTTTCATTGATTGCTCTTGCATCGCTGCCTCTGTGTCACCACCAATCATTCCCGGCAGTCCAAGGTGAAACAGGATATCTTACAGCTCAATGGCAACAGTTGATGAACGAAACTGCAGGGGATCAATCACTGAGGAGGTTAGGAAACTTCACAGACAGATGCACGGGAAGGATTGGCCTATTACAATAGAGGTTATTTATACTGATGATGATATAAAAATGACAACAGACTAATTGAAGGGAGAAGCAAATTGATCATAATGATGGAGTAAAGTATGCCCATATGAACAGCATGAGTGAGGAAGGCTTGAAGGAGATAGCATTTCATTTTAACCAGAGCATCAGAACAGCTTCAGTACCACAGAACTGGGCACACAGCAACTAATCCCTCTTCCAAAACCAAAGATCATTCCAGACTCAGTGGCTTGAGGATTATCACTGTGAACAAATACTGTTGGCAAGGTGCTAGAGAAGATGATTGCTGTTTCAACTACAAATGTTTTTGGAACAGGAAAGAGCTCTTGCCAAAGGGTCTGGGTAGTTACCGTCCACAAACAGAAACCTGGCCAAATGCAGCTACTTTTGCTTTTCATGTTTATGAGGGAGCCTGCACAGTCAGACATGAACATGATATGTTGACATCTGCGATGATGGAGAAGGATCTGTGCTGATGGAGAAGGATCTGGGCTGATGGAGAAGGAGGTTTGTCCCTGCTATCCCATTCACAAACGGTTGCCTGTTGCTGGGTACCCCAGAACCATATGATATCGTCCCAGGACTACCTTGAGTTTCTGCAATGTCACCGGTGCTATTCAATGTGTTTAAAAGAAAGATTGCAAAACTTGAAGAACCAGGTGTTTGAAGAATACTGACGGATGATGTTCTTGCATATAGGCAGGAGAGGGATAGGCAACGAATAGCCCAAGAGCTAAAGGTGACTAGACAAAGTGACTGACTGGTGTGAAGAAATGGGTGCGGTCATCAACTAAGAAAATATGGCTGTTCTGTGGTACCCTCTGGACAATTGAACTCTAAGAGCTGATGTTCCAAGCCTCACAATTAATGACAGAAACATCAAAAGAGAAAGCAAACTGAGGTAGCATGTGATCCTGTTGGTGATAGTATGGACTTGGAATGCTTACCATATCATAGAGTCAGCTGATGAAACTTGAACACATGCAGAATGAAGCCATGCGGGTAATTCTGGGATGTACAAGAGATACCCCGGTAGTATGTATGCAATATAAACTTGCACTGCCTACTATTACAAACAGGCTCAAAGATCTGCAAGCAAAGTCATATCTCAGAGTAGCTGCAGACAAGAATCACCTCCTGCATGAAGCCCTGTGTAGAGCTAAAGGTCACAGACTGAAAAGAGGAAGGTCTTCGATGGTGCAAGCTGAAGACACATGAAGACACAACTAGATATGTGTGCAGACTTGATAAATTTGGGCGAGGAGAGGAGTGAGTCAGTGACCGAGCAAGTTTCAGACTTGTGTAGGGTTTTTATCACTTAAGGTCATAAGTGCAGGGACTGGCCAGCTGGCGCTGCAGAATCAGTTCAACAAATGATTCACGACAATTGCCTCCCAGGTGATGTGATTATCTATACAGATGGATCTATGTTGGGGGGCAGACGAAGTGCATGTAGGTTCACAGAAAAAGCGAATGGACATCACTTAGTGCAACAATGCCTGGCATATGATATAACAATGTCTAGTTTTGGAATGGAGGTGGAGGCAGTCACTGCTGCCTTGCAATGGCGTGAGAATCAGCTGTAAACACATACCGTGATTGTAACTAACTCGCTTGTTGAGAAATGTGAAATCAGCATGCTCTGTGCAGAGTGGCAAGCATCACTTCAGAGGTCCCAGGTAGTTAGCATCCTTTGGATATTTTCTTCAGTTATGCCAGTGTGTTGGAAAATGAGCAGGCAAACAGACTGGTAAGTTACGCACTACTTGGTGGTGAACTGATGTATGACAAGCTAGATGTTGTGAGGGCCCTTTGGGAGTGAGTAAACAGTGCAGAGGCAAGGATAAATTATGACAGTCTGGGAAGTTAATGAACAGTGCAGAGGCAAGGATAGATCATGACGGTCTGGGAAGTGAGTAAACAGTGCAGAGGCAAGGATAAATTATGACAGTCTGGGAAGTGAGTAAACAGTGCAGAGGCAAGGATAAATTATGACAGTCTGGGAAGTTAATGAACAGTGCAGAGGCAAGGATAAATTATGACAGTCTGGGAAGTGAGTAAACAGTGTAGAGGCAAGGATAAATTATGACAGTCTGGGAAGTGAGTAAACAGTGCAGAGGCAAGGATAAATTATGACAGTCTGGGAAGTGAGTAAACAGTGTAGAGGCAAGGATAAATTATGACAGTCTGGGAAGTTAATGAACAGTGCAGAGGCAAGGATAGATCATGACGGTCTGGAAAGTGAGTGAACAGTGCAGAGGCAAGGATAGATCATGACGGTCTGAAAGTGAGTGAACAGTGCAGAGGCAAGGATAGATCATGACGGTCTGAAAGTGAGTGAACAGTGCAGAGGCATGGATAGATCATGACGGTCTGGAAGTGAGTGAACAGTGCAGAGGCAAGGATAGATCATGACGGTCTGGAAAGTGAGTGAACAGTGTATCCACAGGGAATATAACTAGTGACACAAACACATCAAACAAAACAACAATTTATCCACCCAGGAACATAACTAGTGACACAAACAAACATATCAAACAAAACAACAATCTATCCATACAGGAACATAACTAGTGACACAAACATATCAAACAAAACAACAATTTATCCACATGGGAACATAACTAGTGACATACACAAACATATCAAACAAAACAACAATTTATCCACACGGGAACATAACTAGTGACATACACAAACATATCAAACAAAACAACAATCTGTCCACACGGGAACATAACTAGTGACATACACAAACATATCAAACAAAACAACAATCTGTCCACACGGGAACATAACTAGTGACATACACAAACATATCAAACAGGACAATCTCCTTTTAAGTATTCACAAACATATAAATCATATCAACCCAAATATTTTCAAAGTAAACAAGATTTACATACAACCCATTTGGTCCTGCTTCCTCACAAGAAGCATGTGTGGCAACAATAGAACTGGAAGGGCTGGGGTGAAGTGTGAGAAAGACAAGAGGAAGGAAGAGATCAGAGAAAGAGAGAGGGATATTGACAGACAGAAATAGAGAGTTGAAGAACTGAGAGTAAGAGAGAACAACTAGTTCAATGACTGCTGTCTGCACATCCTCAGTCTGGTCTAACCTTACACACACAGAACTGACCAGATGTGCCAACACACACTAGGACAATCACATTTACTGTTATATATTGTCCAAATATAGGCAGGCCAAAGATACAGTTAAAAGCAGAGGTGAAGTGGGAAAAAGACAACTGAAGTCAAGTGTGTTGTGAAAGCACTGACCGTTAGTTCAATCCTCATGGCGGCCAGGATGTGAATCTTCTCATCCTGATTGGTCAGAGGATGTTGGAAGAAGGTCTGCAGCTTGCATAGAGCTACTGCTGCCTGGCTGTACTGCTTTGCTTCCAGAGATCTGGCAGATGTCTGCAAGAAACACCAGTGAAACAGCATCAATGTGCTAGCCCCCAGTCTGGAAGTTCACTGAAACAGCATCAATGTGCTAGCCCACAGTCTGGGAGTTCACTGAAACAGCATCAATGTGCTAGCCCACCAGTCTGGGAGTTCACTGAAACAGCATCAATGTGCTAGCCCACAGTCTGGGAGTTCACTGAAACAGCATCAATGTGCTAGCCCAGTCTGGGAGTTCACTGAAACAGCATCAATGTGCTAGCCCACAGTCTGGGAGTTCACTGAAACAGCATCAATGTGCTAGCCCACAGTCTGGAAGTTCACTGAAACAGCATCAATGTGCTAGCCCACAGTCTGGGAGTTCACTGAAACAGCATCAATGTGCTAGCCCACAGTCTGGGAGTTCACTGAAACAGCGCCAATGTGCTAGCCCACAGTCTGGGAGTTCACTGAAACAGCATCAATGTGCTAGCCCAGTCTGGGAGTTCACTGAAACAGCATCAATGTGCTAGCCCAGTCTGGGAGTTCACTGAAACAGCATCAATGTGCTAGCCCACAGTCTGGGAGTTCACTGAAACAGCATCAATGCGCTAGCCCACAGTCTGGGAGTTCACTGAAACAGCATCAATGTGCTAGCCCAGTCTGGGAGTTCACTGAAACAGCATCAATGTGCTAGCCCAGTCTGAGAGTTCACTGAAACAGCATCAATGTGCTAGCCCACAGTCTGGGAGTTCACTGAAACAGCATCAATGTGCTAGCCCACAGTCTGGGAGTTCACTGAAACAGCATCAATGTGCTAGCCCACAGTCTGGGAGTTCACTGAAACAGCGCCAATGTGCTAGCCCACAGTCTGGGAGTTCACTGAAACAGCATCAATGTGCTAGCCCAGTCTGGGAGTTCACTGAAACAGCATCAATGTGCTAGCCCAGTCAGGGAGTTCACTGAAACAGCATCAATGTGCTAGCCCACAGTCTGGGAGTTCACTGAAACAGCATCAATGCGCTAGCCCACAGTCTGGGAGTTCACTGAAACAGCATCAATGTGCTAGCCCAGTCTGGGAGTTCACTGAAACAGCATCAATGTGCTAGCCCAGTCTGGGAGTTCACTGAAACAGCATCAATGTGCTAGCCCACAGTCTGGGAGTTCACTGAAACAGCATCAATGTGCTAGCCCACAGTCTGGGAGTTCACTGAAACAGCATCAATGTGCTAGCCCAGTCTGGGAGTTCACTGAAACAGCATCAATGTGCTAGCCCAGTCTGGGAGTTCACTGAAACAGCATCAATGTGCTAGCCCACAGTCTGGGAGTTCACTGAAACAGCATCAATGTGCTAGCCCACAGTCTGGGAGTTCACTGAAACAGCGCCAATGTGCTATCCTGACCTCCTTTTCTCTACAGGCTGGGTGGGAGTTCACTTATAAAGCATCAATGTGCTAGCCTGACCTCTGACCTAGCACTATATTTAGGTTTGTAAGTATGTGTGTGTATTTATGTATGTATGTTGTAAGTATGTTGTAAGTATGTGTGTGTAATTATGTATGTATGTTGTAAGTATGTGTGTGTAATTATGTATGTAGGTTGTATGTATGTGTATTTATGTACGTATGTTGTAAGTATGTGGGTGTATGTATGCAGGTGTATGTTTGATTATATATGAGTGTATGTTTGATTGTGGGTGTGTGTGTGTATTGTGTTTGCAGTTATGTATGTGTGTATGTATTTTCCTGTTATGTGTGATTGTATAAGTGTGTATGTATGTGCGTGGATCTGTGTAATGTATGTATGCCTATGTAGCTGTATAAGTATGGATGTGTGTACGTATGCATGTTTGTGTATGTATATATGTATGCATGTATGTGGATGTATGCATGTGTGTGATTGTATGTGAGTGTCTGTATATGTGATTGTATGTGTATGTATGCATGCATGCATGTGTATGTGTGCAAGTATGTCTATGTATGTATTTTATGTTTGTGTATGTATGTATGTGTGTTGGTGTATGTTCTGATGTATGTTTGTATTATGTATATTACAGTCTGGGAGTTTACTTAGCGCCAATGTGCTAGCCTGACTTCACTTCCTCTACATGCTAGAAGTTCACTTAGACAGCGTCAAAGTGCTAGCCTGACTTCACTTCCTCTACAGGCTGGAAGTTCACTTAGACAGCGTCAAAGTGCTAGCCTGACTTCACTTCCTCTACAGGCTGAAAGTTCACTTAGACAGCATCAATGTGCTAGCCTGACTTCACTTCCTCTACAGGCTGGAAGTTCACTTAGACACAACGCCAATGTGCTAGTCTGACTTCACTTCCTCTACAGGCTAGGAGTTCACTTAGACAGAGCCAATGTGCTAGCCTGACTTCACTTCCTCTACAGGCTAGGAGTTCTCTTAGACAGCGCCAATGTGCTAGCCTGACTTCACTTCCTCTACAGGCTAGGAGTTCACTTAGACAGAGCCAATGTGCTAGCCTTACTTCACTTCCTCTACAGGCTGGAAGTTCACTTAGACAGCATCAATGTGCTAGCCTGACTTCACTTCCTCTACATGCTAGGAGTTCACTTAGACAGTGTCAATGTGCTAGCCTGACTTCACTTCCTCTACAGGCTGGAAGTTCACTTAGCGCCAATGTGCTAGCCTGACTTCACTTCTTCTACAGTCTGGGAGTTTACTTAGCGCCAATGTGCTAGCTTGACTTCACTTCCTCTACAGGCTGGAAGTTCACTTAGACAGCGTCAAAGTGCTAGCCTGACTTCACTTCTTCTACAGTCTGGGAGTTTACTTAGCGCCAATGTGCTAGCTTGACTTCACTTCCTCTACAGGCTGGAAGTTCACTTAGACAGCGTCAAAGTGCTAGCCTGACTTCACTTCTTCTACAGGCTGGGAGTTCACTTAGAAAGAGCCAATGTGCTAGCTTGACTTCACTTCCTCTACAGGCTGGAAGTTCACTTAGACAGCGTCAATGTGCTAGCCTGACTTCACTTCCTCTACAGGCTGGGAGTTCACTTAGACAGAGCCAATGTGCTAGCCTGACTTCACTTCTTCTACAGTCTGGGAGTTCACTTAGACAGAGCCAATGTGCTAGCCAGACATTCTTTCCTCTAGTCTGGGAGTTCACTTAGACAGCATGCCTCACTACACTGTGTGAGTGTGTATGGGCATGTCTGAGGGTGCATGGGCCTGTGTGTGTGCATGGGTATGTGTGGGAGTGTGTGTGTCTATGCCATTGATAGTGTGCTAGGCTTGTGTGGGTGCCCTCACCCCTATATTATTTGAGACACTGTGTAAGACTTCAATCCAGTGGTGTCAGAAACTATCACTTCAGCTCCTGTCAGAAAAATCTGATCTCACTATGATCTCTCATTCTGATCTTCTTTAAATATTTGTTTCATGGGGCTGCTCCAGAAAGTGTCTGTCATAATGCAAATCAACATTTGTCTACAGATAATTAGACAGCATGTCTACAGGTAACTAGACAACATATGTCTACAGATAACTAGACAACATATGCCTACAGATAACTAGACGGCTTATGTCTACAGATAACTAAACAGCATTTGTCTACAGATAACTAGACAACATATGTCTACAGATAACTAGACAACACATGTCTTCAGATAACTAGACAGCATATGTCTACAGATAACTAAACAGCATTTGTCTACAGATAACTAGACAACATATGTCTACAGATAACTAGACAACATATGTCTACAGATAACTAGACAACATATGTCTACAGATAACTAGACAACACATGTCTACAGATAACTAGACAACACATGTCTACAGATAACTAGACAGCACATGTCTACAGATAACTAGACAGCACATGTCTACAGATAACTAGACAACACATGTCTACAGATAACTAAACAACATATGTCTACAGATAACTAGACAGCATATGTCTACAGATAACTAAACAGCCCATGTCTACAGATAACTAAACAGCCCATGTCTACAGATAACTAGACAGCATATGTCTACAGATACCTAGACAACATATGTCTACAGATAACTGGACAAAATATGTCTACAGATAACTAGACAGCATATGTCTACAGATAACTAGACATCATATGTCTACAGATAACTAGACATCATATGTCTACAGATAACTAGACAGCATATGTCTACAGATAACTAGACAGCATATGTCTACAGTAGACAGCAAATGTCTACAGATAACTAGACAGCATATGTCTACAGATAACTAGACAGCAAATGTCTACAGATAACTAGACAGCATATGTCTACAGATAACTAGACAGCATATGTCTACAGTAGACAGCAAATGTCTACAGATAACTAGACAGCATATGTCTACAGATAACTAGATAGCACATGTATACATATAACTCTAGACAGCACATGTCTACAGATAACTAGACAGCACGTCTAAAGATAACTAGACAGTATATGTCTACAGATAACTAGACAGCATATGTATACAGATAACTAGACGGCATATGTCTACAGATAACTAGACGGCATATGTCTACATATAACTTTTGATAGCACATGTCGTCAGATAATTCTAGATAGCACACTACAGAAAACTCTAGATAGCACACAACTACAGAAAACTCTAGATAGCACACAACTACAGATAACTCTATATAGCCAACAACTACAGAAAACTCTAGATAGCACACAACTATAGAAAACTCTAGACAGCACACGACTACAGAAAACTCTAGATAGCCCACAACTACAGATAACACTAGATAGCACACAACTACAAAAAACTACAGATAGCACACAACTCACAACTACATGAAACTCTAGATAGCACA
The DNA here is from genome assembly GCA_905116865.2 of Candidula unifasciata. Classification (NCBI taxonomy): domain Eukaryota; kingdom Metazoa; phylum Mollusca; class Gastropoda; order Stylommatophora; family Geomitridae; genus Candidula; species Candidula unifasciata. Next base: position 388,244 of record CAJHNH020005457.1, read on the forward strand.
CAACTACAGAAAACAGATAGCACACAACTACAGAAAACTCTAGATAGCACATAACTACAGATAACTCTAGATAGCACCAACTACAGAAAACTTTAGATAGCACACAACTACATGAAACTCTAGATAGCACACAACTACAGAAAACTTTAGATAGCACACAACTACAGAAAACTCTAGATAGCACACAACTCACAACTACATGAAACTCTATATAGCACACAACTACAGAAAACTTTAGATAGCACACAACTACAGAAAACTCTAGACAGTGAATGTCTACAGATAAATCTAGACAGTACATGACTATAGATAACGCTAACTCTAGACAGTGCATGACAACAGATAACTGGAGCTATAACAGGTTGGTAGTGACTGCCAGCACACAGTGGAGTTTAGTCACTCACCTCTAGAAACTCATGGATAACTGCCAGATAGGACAGGCCAGCCAGGACAGTTTTAGCCTCCAGCAGTTCTTGGTTGAGGCTCTGGTACTCTCTTACCGATGTGCACAGCTGACCTTTGACCTTATGATAACACAACACAGCTGATTACAACCGCTACACAGCCATTTCAGTGTAACTACAGCGAGAATTATGCGCAATTCAGTGATTAAAATATTCATTTCCTGACAAAGTGAATAGGCAAGAATTAATTTCCTCTATAATACCTGAGACGCTATTCTAAGAGTGTTATATGTGCAGCCGTAACTGGAAGCCATAAAATATTTTTTTTAAAAAGGGAAGGAAAGGACCCTTTTCCAGGCGTATAGGGCATATAGGGCTAGCCCTATATTTTTTAAGACTAATCGGCACAAGATGGGTGATATGGTCAGCATCATGCCGGCCGCCTTGACTTTCTGGGGACTGCACCCGGTACCCACTCAAGGCTGGGTCAACGTGGGAGCCAAGGTCATTTTTTTTTAAAAGTCTGGCTCCGCCAGGGATCGAAAGCCATAAAATGATTTACAACAAATGGCAGACTGACCTGAGAACTGTTAAGCTATGTTTCTTCAGCCTTTTAACCCCCCCCCCCCCCCCCCCCCCCCCCAAACCAACTCGTGCTTCCTACCCCCCCCCCCCCCCCAGCGCAGCTTAGGTCATCTCCTCCCCATATCAATAATCTCTTATTTTAATTCACATTCCCATGTCTTCTGGTCCCCCTTTATTCTCTGCTCTGGGGGGTTCCACTGCAAAGACATTCTAGTGGTATTTCTGTTAGGTTTATCAGTGTGTACTCTCTCCAGCACTATCATCTTATCCTCAGCTCCGCTTTCACTGGCAGGATAGAGTGCCCAGAACTCTACAATAAAGATTTTGTGACAGAGCTGAAATAATTTAGGGCTGTGCAAGAACAAGTTAATGAATGTTTTTCGTTTACAAGTAACAGGGTTGGGGTAAACCTGACCAACCAGGGACTCCTTCCCTCCCCTAGCCTGTGGGACACCTCATGGGTAAGGGAAGACATTAGACAGGGATGGGGTAAACCTGACCAACAGGGGACTCCTTTCTTCCCCTAGCCTGTGGGACACCTCATGGGTAAGGGAAGACATTAGGGATGGGGTAAACCTGACCAACAGGGGACTCCTTTCTTCCCCTAGCCTGTGGGACACCTCATGGGTAAGGGTAGACATTAGACATGGATGTGTACTATCACACAATTTATTGAATTTACACAGTGGATAACAATTAGATTCATGTATGGTATGCCAGAAATATATGTCACTGGGCATATTATGAACAATTTGCAATGCTGACGATGAAAACTTTGATTACTGAAAATTAAACAACTGCAAGAAATGATGGACATAATTAACATCAACTCAAAACAAGGGTCTTAGTTTGAACAGCAGAAAAACAGAAGTAATAGTCATCACAAAACAAGGGTCTCAGTTTGAACAGCAGAAAAACAGAAGTAATAGTCATCACAAAACAAGGGTCTTAGTTTGAACAGCAGAAAAACAGAAGTAATAGTCATCACAAAGGGAAATGGGCCCTGCACTATGCAACAGCACGTGCTGAGTACTTGGGTATCCTCAATAAATGGAACCATCCTTAAGCAAGCTGATAAGTTCAAGTACTTGGGACAGGTTGTGGACAGACATGATTACCAACTCCACACGGCATAGAAGATTAGAGTAGAGGGGACGGACATGATAACCAACTCCACACGGCATAGAAGATTAGAGTAGAGGGGACAGACATGATTACCAACTCCACACGGCATAGAAGATTAGAGTAGACGGGACAGACATGATTACCAACTCCACACGGCATAGAAGATTAGAGTAGAGGGGACAGACATAATTACCAACTCCACACGGCATAGAAGATTAGAGTAGAGGGGACAGAAATAATTACGAACTCCACATGGCATGGACTTTCAGAAGAAGTATACTAGCAACTGTTTTATTTACTCTCAATGTTTCTGCTAGAGTTTATCTCAGTAAACAAGTGATTTTAGTCAACAGTTTATCTGCTCAGGTTGTCTCAGTCAACAGTTTATCTACTCAGGTTGTCTCAGTCAACAGGCTATTTCAGTCAACTGTTCATCTCAAAATTAATTTCAACAGGTTGTCTCAGTCAACACTTTATACGTCAACAGTTGATAGCAGTCAACAAGTGACTTCAGCCAACAAATGGAACTCAATGACTGGCTTACTTCTGTGTCGACCTTGTCTTCAATGGCAGACATCTCAGTCTGGACATCATGGACTCGCTGCACTAAACTGTCTGCCGTCAACAGGTTGGGGTGAAAGTGGACATACTTGCTCTCTGCCAGCTGGTGCATCTCCACCTCCATCTCACTGAGCTTCATGGTCAGCACATCCAGCTTCTCCTGGATGCTCTTCTGCTCCAGTTGATCTGGCCAATCATAATACAAACACACAGTTGATCTGGCCAATCATAATACAAACACACAGTTGATCTGGCCAATCATAATACAAACACACAGTTGATCTGGCCAATCATAATAAAAACACAGTTGATCTGGGCAATCATAATACAAACACACAGTTGATCTGGGCAATCATAATACAAACACACAGTTGATCTAGGCAATCATAATAAAAACACACAGTTGATCTGGCCAATCATAATACAAACACACAGTTGATCTGGGCAATCATAATACAAACAAACAGTTGATCTGGCCAATCATAATACAAACACACAGTTGATCTGGCCAATCATAATACAAACACACAGTTGATCTAGGCAATCATAATTAAAACAAACAGTTGATCTGGCCAATCATAATACAAACAAACAGTTGATCTGGGCAATCATAATTAAAACAAACAGTTGATCTGGGCAATCATAATAAAAACAAACAGTTGATCTGGGCAATCATAATACAAACACACAGTTGATCTGGGCAATCATAATACAAACACACAGTTGATCTGGGCAATCATAACACAAACACACAGTTGATCTGGGCAATCATAATACAAACACACAGTTGATCTGGGCAATCATAATACAAACACACAGTTGATCTGGCCAATCATAATAAAAACACACAGTTGATCTGGCCAATCATAATAAAAACACACAGTTGATCTGGCCAATCATAATTAAAACACACAGTTGATCTGGCCAATCATAATAAAAACACACAGTTGATCTGGCCAATCATAATAAAAACAAACAGTTGATCTGGCCAATCATAATAAAAACAAACAGTTGATCTGGGCAATCATAATACAAACACACAGTTGATCTGGGCAATCATAATACAAACACACAGTTGATCTGGCCAATCATAACACAAACACACAGTTGATCTGGGCAATCATAATACAAACACACAGTTGATCTGGGCAATCATAATACAAACACACAGTTGATCTGGCCAATCATAATAAAAACACACAGTTGATCTGGCCAATCATAATAAAAACACACAGTTGATCTGGCCAATCATAATTAAAACACACAGTTGATCTGGCCAATCATAATAAAAACACACAGTTGATCTGGCCAATCATAATAAAAACAAACAGTTGATCTGGCCAATCATAATAAAAACACACAGTTGATCTGGCCAATCATAATAAAAACACAGTTGATCTGGCCAATCATAATAAAAACACACAGTTGATCTGGCCAATCATAATACAAACACACAGTTGATCTGGGCAATCATAATTAAAACACACAGTTGATCTGGCCAATCATAATAAAAACACACAGTTGATCTGGCCAATCATAATACAAACACACAGTTGATCTGGGCAATCATAATACAAACACACAGTTGATCTGGGCAATCATAATACAAACACACAGTTGATCTGGCCAATCATAAAATAAACACACAGTTGATCTGGCCAATCATAATTAAAACACACAGTTGATCTGGCCAATCATAATTAAAACACACAGTTGATCTGGCCAATCATAATAAAAACACACAGTTGATCTGGCCAATCATAATACAAACACACAGTTGATCTGGGCAATCATAATACAAACACACAGTTGATCTGGGCAATCATAATACAAACACACAGTTGATCTGGGCAATCATAATACAAACACACAGTTGATCTGGGCAATCATAATAAAAACACACAGTTGATCTAGGCAATCATAATAAAAACACACAGTTGATCTGGCCAATCATAATACAAACACACAGTTGATCTGGCCAATCATAATAAAAACACACAGTTGATCTGGCCAATCATAAAATAAACACACAGTTGATCTGGCCAATCATAATTAAAACACACAGTTGATCTGGCCAATCATAATTAAAACACACAGTTGATCTGGCCAATCATAATAAAAACACACAGTTGATCTGGCCAATCATAATACAAACACACAGTTGATCTGGGCAATCATAATACAAACACACAGTTGATCTGGGCAATCATAATACAAACACACAGTTGATCTGGGCAATCATAATACAAACACACAGTTGATCTGGGCAATCATAATACAAACACACAGTTGATCTGGGCAATCATAATAAAAACAAACAGTTGATCTGGGCAATCATAATAAAAACAAACAGTTGCTGCAGGTTTCAAGCTGAACAAGGTCACCGGGGAGATAACAAGTTCTCAGAGGAATGGTACACCTCATGGTGTGGGGAGGGGGTGGGGGTGGGGGGGTGGGGGGGGTGAGTACAGGACGATCTCTTTCAGTGAAATAAGTAGTAGATCAATGTCTCTGGGGTCAGTAATAGTGGGAGAATTACAAACCAACAAACTTTCTTTTCACAGAGTCACAAATTGGTCATGCTGTACATACATATGGCTCTTCCAGACACCAATCTTTCATACAGTTGTATTTCTTTCTATGTATGTATGTATGTATGTATGTATGTATGTATGTATGTATGTATGTATGTATGTATGTATGTATGTATGTATGTATGTATGTATGTATGTATGTATGTATGTATGTATGTATATGTATACATAGATATGGCTCTTCCAGACACCAATCTCGCAAACAGTAGTTGTATTTCTTTCAATGTATGTATGTGTGTATGTATGTATGTATATATGTGTGTGTGTGTGTATATATATATATTTATATATACATACATATATATGCGTGTGTGTATATGTATACACACATATATACATCTGCTGCTTCCATTCATCTCTGAGGCTGGTCTTCGTCATCATTCCAAGCCCTTGAGGTTCACATTGCAGACATCTGCTGCTTCCATTCATCTCTGTGACTGACCATCTCTTTCCAGTTGATGACTCCAAGCCTCTGTAGGTTTGACTGGATATTATCTCTCCACAATTGTCTTGGTCTGCCTCATGGTCTACTCCCATTTAACTCTCTTGTGTTTGCCATTCTCTCTCTCTCTCTACATCCACAGTGTTTGCCATTCTCTCTCTCTCTATGTCCACAGTGTTTGCCATTCTCTCTTTGTGTACAGTGTTTGTCATTTTCTCTCCAAGTTCCAGCCATTTTAGTCCACTTATAAGCTCACCTAATGCCAGTAATTTGTGCTGATGTCAACAGATTATTATTTTCACTGTTCTTTTAATCGTCAATTGCCTGTTGTTGATATCTTTGATGGGTCCAAATATTCATGATAAGACTCTTCTGTAAATTGTATATTAAGGTGCTCTTCCGGCTTTAGATCACATACGACACTTGCTCAGTGTTTTATTATTTTTTTAAAGAGAAAAGAATTGCAGTTTTCCAATGGTGCGTTTTGTATTAGTTTGCAAATAAAATATTGTACTCGGGTATATGAAAAGCAGTCTCAGATGTTGTTTGCCATATCCAGTGGACATGTGGGCATGAATTGCATGGGTTTTTGTAATAATGACAGCTCAGTGGTCAGTGATGTTTGAGACTATATTTGTGAGCACAGCTTATGATGCGCGCATGAGAAAGTAACACAATTTGGTGTAAAAACTATTCACTGCCTACACAACTACAACTCTATAAAAGGATTACACTTCATCAAAACACTCAGTTCATTTTGAGCGGTCACATATAACGTCTCTATTAATAAATATAAGGAATCTTGCTATTGGCCAATAGCAGGCAGGAGAAAGTCAGGTTGCATCAGAGTGCCAGCAGTCCACTGTCACCAGTTCTAAGCCAGTGATTTAATGGAAGACCGACATCGCGGTGGTCTAAGAACAGCAGCAGAGAATCCCTTTATTCGGCTTCTTCACCTCAGGTTTGTCATGTGTCTGATAAACCTGTTTTGGAAGAGACTGCATGACGTTGGACTTTGGGCATGACAACCTTAGCAAGGGCCTGTCCGTACGTGTTGTCAAGGCAAGAATCAACCTCTTTGGGCAACCAACATTGACTCTGGGCAGGCGACAATCAATGGGGCAGGCGACAATCAATGGAGACGTGTCTGGTTCAGTGACGATTCTTTCTTTTTGTTGCAGTGTCATTATAGATAGTGTAGTGTCTACCGTAGGTGAAATGAAGGTTTAGCCCAAAATTATGTTGACGAAGCTCTGCTGCACAGTGGTGGAGGTGTAATGGTGTGGGGAATGATCAGTTACAATAATTAAAAGGAGTCAATTTGTGCACACTGAAGGAAGCTTGAATGCGCAACGTAATTAGTGAAATTCTTTCAACCACATCTTTAATGTGGAATGCCAACATATATCTTTTTCAACAGGACAATGCCAGACCCTATTCTGCATGGCTGACCCCGCAGTTCCTGGCTACCAACAACATTCAAATCCTTCCTTGTCCATCTCTGTCTGCAGAGATGTCTTGGGGGATGAGCTGCGAAGAGGTGTTTGTTGCTGAGACGTTCTAGCCAATGGCGGTGATCTGTTCCAGGCACACCAGGAAGAGGGGGCCATCCATCCCACATCAGACATGTGATGCTAAGTCATTGATTCACACAAGGGTAGGCCATACAACATACTAACGGGAAAGGCAGTACACCTAAAATTATGGTGACCCAAATGCAAAAAAAAAGGTGTCAACAGACTTGTGGAACCCTAAGGTATTCTTGTGTGAAATTTGAGTAATTTCACTTATTGCGTTACGACGCAGAATGTCAAAATTGCGAGTTTAGTTTGTTCCTTTCAGCAGCTGTGTGTATAATACGACCTTGATGTTGCAAGACAGAGCATTTTTATTTAGCAGATATAGGATATATTTATTATATTTCCAGATTGTATTTTAGATTTTATTTTGTACCCAACTACTGGTGTGTTTCCATTTGTCTGATTTTCATATTATCTATCCATATATAGCCATAGTTTATATTGTTTGCCCTTTGATACAACCATATATACTGTCTTATCTGAACTTATAGTCCTCTTTTGTGATCTGCTTCCTTTAAGAGAGCCAGTGTTTTTGCAGTTCACTTTCTCTAACTAGCTATGTCACCTGCAAAGCCAAGTACTCTTGAGGATAATGAAATATGCGTTTTGTGCAATCAAATTATAAGCAGATTAATATTTAATTATAAACTGTATGAACGTGTACACAGTCCGCCATTGTGGTTGTTTACCGATTATAATGATATTTTCCCCAACATTTATCGGAAAGCAGCCTTTGTGAAACTTTCTATACTGTGGTAAATGCAGAATTTAAAAAATTATCAGAAAAATGTGGCAATCTCGCTAATTTAACTCTTTCAAGTCCATGAATTTTGCAAGAGTTGGCTCCTGCTAATTTCCCTTTACAAAAATAACAGATTGGCTCTCCTCCAAACTTATACCCCAGCATTATGGTGGCCAAACAAATACCATAACAGGGCCTCAGTCCTATGAAAAATGCAGACTTGTCCGACTTCCTGCCAAGAAAGAAATCACGGCAAAACTAGGATCGGCTCCCAATTACAAATGCTCTAACAGGGTCTCAGCGATATATTAATTGCAGACCTGTTTCTGTGACTATGCTGTACCGCTAACAGCATCCCCCGCGCGCATCGGAAGCTAAACTAGATACCTGGGACTCATGAGCAGCAGCTACCGCATCTCCGGCAACTTCCTCCAATTTATTTGCTCATGAGTCCCAGGCACCTAGTTTAGATCCCCATCCACGCCGCGCATACCGGTGAGTTCAATTGGAAGAACGCTATCACTAATGTGCATCGAAGTGTGTGATCTCCCCGCCATCTCTATATTAGCGTTTGTAATGTTGCGTGTCTCGAAACGGTCAATGGTTGCTAGTATTGTCTGCAGAAACGCTCTAAATTGTCAACGGTCACCATTATCATCTGCTACTATTGTCTGCAGTGTTACATCTTTTGAAATTGTCAAGTAATTCTAGTTTTGCCGCAATGTGTTCCTCGCAGGAAGTCCACATTTTACACACGACTGAGACCCTGTTAGGGTATTTGTTTGGCTGGGGTAGACTGTGATGAGAGCGATATTCTGTAAAAAGGACCTGCTACATGATGATGATGAGACATTCGGAGGAGAGCCAGAGATTTAAATCTCAGTAAAGTGTACCAAATAAAATATACAACGGGTTTCAGCTTTCAGAACTTTTCATGGTCGCTATACGTTTATGTGCATACGCTGGAAGAGAAAAATTTAATGGCGGACTGGTGTTCATGGCATCCACATCGCTGTGCATGAGGTAGAACCTACGGCTATCTTCCGAATAACAGTCCCAAATTACAGAGGACGCAAATATACCCTAACAGCGCTTCAGCCACATGTCAACTGCGGACTTCGGCCACCGCCGAGAGTATCTCCCACGTCTCTACGACGGATTGGGGCTAAACTAGATGGCTGGGACACACGAGCAGCAGCTATCGCATCTCCTGCAGCTTTCTTCATTTTATATGCTTGTGAGCGGAACGTGGGATACACTCGGCGGTGGCGGAAGTTCGCAATTTGGCAGTGGCGTTATACTCCCCGGAAGTGCGCAAGTGACACGTGACTGAGGCCCTGTTAGGGTATATTTTCCGCCTTGATAATTTAGGACCGTTATTTGGAGGATACCCGCTAAACCTAGTACTAACTAACATATCAAGTCAAACAAGAACCGTAACTTTTAAACTTCAGCTACCTTTCATTTATTAACGAGCAGCTAATGAGATAAATCATAATCTGACTGAAGCCATCTGACCAGAACTCCTTGAGACTGACTGAGTGGTACCAACCACCACAGAGAGCCAGGCAGGCAGGCTGCAGACATTCAAATATACTGGCAACGGAGCAAGGGGAGGACCATGCCGACAATGAACAATGGCACAAAGAACCGCCTTGGCAAAACGACGACCAACTTATACAGCACATCCAAAAGAGCACACAGAAGATCCTGACAACGTTCCCGAAACACTTCGATGATGAAGTAATTTGTAACTCAACTGGCGCAAGTGCAGAATGAAAATCTAAAACCTGTTTTCACCGTCTTTATTTTGGCAACTCTGCACTCTTTTCTTTTGCTTTCTTCTTGTTAGACTTTTATTAAAGAAGATTTATTTTAACTGGCAGCTATGCTAGTCTTACCAAAAGATGGTGACTTATTAATGGGACATAGTAATATAATTAACAGATGGACAGAGTATAAAGGGGAATTGTATGATGATAATAGACCAGATGTAGAACTGCAGAACAACAATGATGGTCCACCAATAATGACTGCAGAAGTTGAGGATGCAATACATCATATGAAGAAAGGAAAAGCACCCGGGCCAAACAACATCTCACTGGAAGAAATCGAAGCACTGGGAGATTTTGGAATTGAAATAATAACTAAACTTTTAAATGATATTTATAATAGTGGGTATATTCCAAATGACCTTTCAAAATCCATATTTATAGCTCTGCCAAAGAAACCAGGCACTTTGAAATGTGAAGACCATCGCACAATAAGTCTGAGAATAATTATGAGAAGAATAAGAAACAAAAATAAACCAGAAATCAGCGATGAACAATGTGGATTTGTAGAAGGAAAAGGTACAAACAATGCCATTTACATCCTAAGGACATTGTCAGAAAGAGCTATAGAAGTAAAGACTGATTTGTACATATGCTTCATAGGCTATACAAAAACATTTGACTGTGTGAAGCATGAAGAAGTAATCAAATTGTTAGAAAAATTAAACATTGATGGGTAAGATCTACGAATAATAAAGAATATGTATTGGCAGCAAACAGCAGCTTTAAGAATAAACAACTGTTTAGGTACATTTCAAAGCAAAAAGAGTGGCGTACGACAAGGATGTGTACTTTCACTTGATTTGTTTTCAATATACAGTGAATATATAATGAGAGCTTTAATTGGTATGCCCGGAATTGTGGTTGGTGGGCACAATATAAACAATTTACGTTATGCTGATGACACAGTCTTGATAGCAACAAGTCAGAAAGAATTACAGGAAATGATAGACATTGTGGTGTTAGAAAGTGGAAGAATGGGCCTCAGTTTTAATAGTGGGAAGACATAAGTAATATTGGATTGGTATCAAAGAAACGAATTATTCCTAAGTGTGTAATAAAAGTTGGTGTTATTTTAGGACAAGTACAGAAATTTAAGTATCTGGGCACATGGATAACATCAGATGGAAGATGAATAACTGAAAAAAGAAACAGAATTGGACAGGCAAAAACTGCATTTTATAAAATGAAGAATATCGGCACTCTTCCGAATACCGGCCCCATATTATTCAAAGACAAAAAATCCCATTCAGGGCCTCAAGAGGTCGTTGTTAGGGACTTGAGAGGTCATGTAGTTAAAAATATAGAACAGGAACACTACAAACTATGCTTTCTTTTATTATATAATTTCGTTTGAACGAAATTACCGAGTCTTCGCTGGTATAGTTGATAAGCAGTCAGCTTGTTACGCCGGTGATCGGGGTTCGATTCTCTGGCGGGCAAAAACATTTTTCTTCAAAAGGGTGGTTTGCACGTTGTGTTGTGGTTAACAACTAGGCTGCGATATCTGCGCCTTTACTCGGTCTTGTGGTTAACAGCTAGGTTGCGATAGCGGTGGCAAATTTTTTTTTACTACTAGGCTGCGATATTTGCGCCCTTCGCTCGGTCTTGTGGTTAACAGCTAGGCTGCGATTGCGCCTTTCGCTCGGTCTTGTAGTTAACAGCTAAGCTGCGATAGCGCGCCTTTACTCGGCCTTGTGGTTAACAGCTAGGTTGCGATAGCGGCGGCAAATTTTTTTTTAACTTTTAAAAGGGTGGTTTAGACGTTTTGTAGTTACAACTAGGCTACGATATCTGCTTTGCTACAGCTACGATATCTGCTTCGCTAGTACAGTTGATAAGCAGTCTGCTTGTTACACCGGTGGTCGGGCTTTTCTTTAAAAGGGTGGTTTGCACGTTGTGTTGTGGTTACAACTAGGCTGCGATATTTGCACCCTTCGCTCGGTCTTGTGGTTAACAGCTAGGCTGCGATAGCGGGCGCGAAGTGCTAAATGGTCATGTCACGGGCAGCTAATCTCTTTTTTTTTGGTTCGCCCTTGAAATGGCGGTTGGCATAGTGTATTGTGGTTTACAAATACGCTGCTATATCTGCGCCTTTCGTGCTAGGTTGCGATATCTGCGCCTTTCGCCCCATCACATCTGATTTCAGCAGTCCTAATTAGTTGCCTTTTACAACATTCTTTTCAGGTGGCAGTGGATCAATTCTTTTTTTTTTTCTCCTTGGAACCCACAAAAAATGTCTTGTGTGTGACTTGTCGCTACTTGGAAGGGCATCAATACGTGGTTATTATTGTTACCGAAGTCGATTATTGGTTGGTTGTAATAGTCCCTGGTTAAACAGATACAGCCTAATAAAGACTCGTGAAATATATTGAGCTGACTGAGTATCCTCGGGAGAAGTGAAAAGGCGTTTATCGATATAGATATACCTTTGGTAAGATGATAAAAGATGAAGACTGCAGGTTACTTGTATATTGCTTAACTAATGTTTGCACCTACTTTCACTGTTTACATGCAGTAGTTCAAATATTTCCATTTTTGACATTTTTATTTTCGAAAAATGGTTAGATTTTCTTTTTTGGCATAGTATGAAAGTATAATAGAATCAATCAGGTCACATGCATCCGTAAATGTTCTACCCTGTTGTCCAAGTTCCGCCCTTGTGATTACGAGTATGTTGTAACATCACTAGACATCACTAGGTAGATTACGTGTATCACATTAATGTGCGAAATTCGCTTGCTTAGACAACTGGACCCGCTACCCTGTTTGAACTCTGGACATCAAAATTGTCGGCTGGTCTGAGAATGCCCGCTACGTCTCAACTCTAACCCGTGGTAATTAGCCACCTGCCTGTCGGCAAGTTCAGATGGTCGTCTTCTGTCCGTTCGACTAGAAGATTGCATAATTCTTCAACGTAGATGCGTTCCCTGGTCCAGCTGTTAAGCTAACGTTAAATTCCACTGAGATAAATTGTTGGTTGGTCAGACACTTTGATCGCTGCTAGGAAGATCGCTTGGGTTTGCTGTTCAGTTACCTCATTGTTTCACTTTGTAAAGGTTTCTGTTGGACTTGTGTACTTTTGTTGTTGCATTTAGAAGGAATTCTGTACTCACCGAATGCACCTCGTCACAGTCTCTTTGCGAATTTGTGCACTTGCGTAGATAATTATTGCTTATCGGCAAAAGTTGCGAATAAAGTGGAAATATTTCTTTGATAATTTGTGCAGCTACTTTTAATTATGGCAGGCAGACCATCGGCTCCAAAACAGATAAGCAATAATATTCTACAAGTTGATCAACTGGCAGCTGTAGTTGTCAGACCTGATGATTTATATAGAATAATGAACGATAAACTACAGTGGTTGCAATGGCTTGCTATGCACAGAATAATACGGAACTCAGTAGACTGTTCGTCTTGCAACCGTCGGATGTCATTAGTGTCAAGGCTAGAATGTTCCGATAGATTCTCTTGGCGATGTCGTCGCTGTAATACTCGTTGCAGTGTACGGACGGGTTCGTTCTTCGCTAATTGTGAACTCCCAACTGAAAGAATTGTGATGGTAATGTTTTACTGGTTGTTCGAAGTCAAGCAAAAAAATGTGATGTTTTTTTAGAGATTGACAAGCTGTGATACTATAGTCAACTATAACAATTATTTTTGGGTAGAGTGTTACAACTGGCTGCTGCTTAGCAACCCTCAGTTGGGAGGATTTGATGCTAACGGACAGTCAGTGGTTGTTGAAGTTGACGAGAGCTATTTTTTCCACCGCAAGTACCATCGTGGTTACTTTCGTCGTGGTCAATGGGTAGTTGGGCTAGTTGAATGTGGTAGTGGTCGTTGCTGGTTGGAAGTTGTTAATAGGCGAGATGCGACAACATTGGAACGCATCATAAGTGAGCATGTGTTACCAGGAACGACAATTGTCACCGATGCCTGGCGAGGCTACAACAACGTTGGTCAACTCAACAATGGCATATATGAACATCTCGTTGTTGTTCATGCTATTAATTTTGTTGACCATGTACACGGAGACATCCACGCCCAAACAATTGAAGGGCTGTGGATGCAAGTCAAAAGGAAACAGCATTTCCAAGGCGGCATTAGTCGTGCATTGTTTAATACATATTTAGCCGAATTTCAGTGGCGTCACAGTCACAAAGAACATGTTTTTGGACAGTATTTACAACTGCTGTGCCACAATTTCGACATATAACTGTCAAATATTATTGGCAGAGTTGCCACTTTTCTTTGACAGAAAGTGTATTGTATTTTTTTTCTGCATTTCCTTCTTTTCGTCTGTCATTTCATTTTCTCAGTGACCACACTAGCAGGTGGTACACACTTCATTGATACTGAACATCCTCTTGTGTTTAGATAAGTTGTAGCCAAGTATATCTTCTCTGCTATGTCGTTTCTACTACACATCTTGATATTTTTAAATCCATCAAAGTAGATATGATATTGTTGCAGGTATAACGCAGCGCTCTCTTCAATATACATCAAATGCATTAGATATTTAGAGAAACAGGCCAACAGTTTTTTTTCCTTCTGAAATCCTGATTTGGCTTCTTGTAATTTAATAATCTGATTGAATATACTTTGTGTATTATATATATATATTGTGTGTATCTTATTTATCTTTCTTATAAAAATTCCACTGTGTGGAGGGAGAAAAGGAGCGGGGTGGGGTGGGGGACACACACATGTTTCAGCGACTCAGTTATCATTTCACGGTGCTTAACGGCAGCAGTAAAAATTGATGATGATGATCTTAACGTTGCTACACTGATGATGATAATCTTAACGTTGCTACACTGATGATGATCTCAACGTTGCTACCCATCGACACAGCGCTCCGATGGATCGAAAATTATTCCTTCCCACGTCACTTCAGTCGATCGAAAACTATTTCTCCCCACGGCGCTTAACTTTAAACATTGCGCAGAAGTGAAAACTGATGATGATGGCTTCAATTATTATTTCGCGGCGCTTAACGGGAGAAGTGAAGACTGATGATGATGATCTTAACGTTGCTACCCATCGACACAGCGCTCCGATGGATCGAAAATTATTCCTCCCCACGTCACTTCAGTCGATCGAAAACTATTTCTCACAACGCTTAACGCGCAGATGTGGAAACTGATGATGATGGCCTCAATTATTTCACGGCATTATTGGTACGTATTGTTCCATATTTTGTTGTTCCATATTTTGTATAACCTCTTTATAACCCCTTGACCTCTTTGTAACCTCTTGAGGCTCTAAAAGGAATGTTTTGGACAGTTAATAATATGGGGCCGGTATTCGGAAGAGTGCCAGAATATCTTGTGCAATATATCCTTGTCATTGAGAGTTAGAAAAGGAATTCTTGCTTGCTATATACATCCAGTTTTATCATATGGCTGTGAATCCTGGAAAATCGGTAGGCAGGCTAAACAATTTCTGGAGGCCTCAGAGATGTGGTTTTACAGAACAATGCTTAGAATACCTTGGACAGCCAAAAAGAGCAACCAAGAGGTTTTGAAAGAGGCGGGAGCCCGAAGACAACTTATCACAGACATCAAAAGAAGACAGTCATCATTTTTCGGCCATGTTATGAGAAGAGGGAAAATAGAACATGTTGTGACCACTGGAAAGATCTGTGGAAGGAGAGATAGAGGAAGACAACGAGAGAAGATGCTTGACTGTCTTGTTGCATGGATGGCATGGAGGTGTGTCGGTATACGAACTGATACATGCTGCAAGAGATCGCAGATTATGGAGAGGCATGGTCGCCCACGCCAGTCGGCAAGGCCCCTGATGATGCTAGTCTTACCTGCATGTTCCAGGATCCTGGAGACGAACGAACTAGCCATGGCGAGAGATAGGAAATGTTGGCGGAGACACAGAAACCAGGAGACGACGAGCTCGGCTTGTTGAAGTTGTTGACGTCTGCGGCCACCATTTGTTGTCTCTAGTGGCCAGGCGCAAGTCGCAGAGTCGGCCAAACCTGGCGTTTTCCCGCCCGCGACAGCTCGCAGGTGCCGGTGGGTGCCTCCTCCACTTGGGTGCCGCCAGGAGCGCTACAACCTGGAAGGGGAGTGGGGGGAGGCTTACTCAGTTGAGCCTACTGCCTCTATGAGCACCCTCCTCCTTCTCTCTAAAGTTTTTCTTGTGTCAGATTCCCTACTACAAGTGTTACAAAATGTATTTTTAAAAAAAACAGCTACAAGCACGACACGTTCAGATCTACAAGTGCCACACACACAGACCTAGAGATGCCACATACATAGATCCACAAGTGAAACACACAGAGATCTAGAGACGCCACATACATAGATCCACAAGTGCCACACGCAGAGATCTACAGAGGCCACATACATATATCAAGTGTCACACACAGAGATCTACATAGGCCACATACATACATCCACAAGTACCACACGCAGAGATCTACAGAGGCCACATACATAGATCCAAAAGTGCCACACACAGAGATCTACAGAGGCCACATACATAGATCCACAAGTGCCACGCACAGAGATCTACACACATATAGATCCACAAGTGTTACATACAGATGTACCTTCCGTTCAAAAAGGACGCTAGGCACGGCAACGTTTGGAGCCGTGGCAAATTTTGTGCTTCTGCCAGACGGTGGCTGTTGCATTTTTGCTCTACGTGTAGACTGAAAGGATATAGTTTCATTGCCCAGCTTCTGAGTTGAGTGCATGGCGTTACACTGTGAGGTGCGGATTTCATTTAGAATGTTTTTCGACTGTGACCAACGTGGTGGTGTGAATTGTAGATTCAGAAAATGGCGCGATGCCTATTGTGGCAATATTGGTGGTGCCATTATGTAATTAAAATTGATCGCGTGTGCAACTACTGATCTGTTGGTGACTTCTGCTACCGTCAATGATGAACTGCATTTCTGATGTTGGACTGTTTGTGTTAGCACTTCGGATGGCTGCCGTATGCTTTTAATGCGCGTGCAAGCTAGATATGCTGAGGCAGCAGTCTGTCAATCTTTCCACAAGGGACTGTGATAAACATTCTGTGTGTTTTTCGTTGACACAGGAGCGGAGCAAAGATGGGGTGAAACTGAAACTAAGATTACCAGATTACAGAGATCTACAAAGGACATATAGATCTACAAGTGCTGCATAGATCAACAAGTGCTGCATACAGAAACTTACAGATGCTACTGACAGAGATTTACAAATATCACATATGGAGACCTTCAGATGCCATATATATATACAGAGATCTATAAGTATCACAAACAGAGACCTACAGACGTCACATATATAGAGATCTATAAGTATCACACACGGAGACCTACAGATGCCACATATATAGAGATCTATAAGTATCACACACGGAGACCTACAGATGCCACACATATTTAAAGATCTGTAAGTATCACACATTGAGACCTACAATTACAACGCATAGAGACCTACAGATGCCACACATAGAGACCTACAGATGTCACATATAGAGATTTACAAGTACCACAAATAAAACAAACGAACAAACTTCATTCTTAAAGCGTCTCAAGTTCGCACGCAGGCCCGCATTACATTTCGGTCATTGCAAACACCCATCTTTCATTCAGCAGTTGTACTTTATCAAAAATCTGAAGACATCATACAGGTGGAAGATGTAAAACATGTTCTGAAAAGGGCGAAAGATACTGCACCCGGGCACCACGGGGTTAGATATACCCACCTCCAAGACATGAATGATGCAGACCTGTTGCAGATGACTGCTTGTTTGCATGCGATACATCCTTGCATTGCCGACTATTGCAGATAGGCTAAAGGTGCTGCAGGCTAAGTCATACCTCAGAGTAACTGCAGGCAGAGATCTGTATGAAGCTTTGGCTGCAGGCAAGGGTCATAGCCTGAAAAGGCTTCCGTTCGTTCGTTCGTTGGTTCGTTCGTTCTCGCTCACCCCCTCCCTCTCCCTCTCCCCCTCCCTCTCTCTCACCCTCCCTCTCCCCCTCCCTCACCCCTCCCTCTCCCTCACCCCTCCCTCAACCCCTCCCTCTCTCTCACCCTCTCCCCCTCCCTCTCCCTCAACCCCTCCCTCTTCCTCACCCCCTCCCTCTCCCTCTCCCTCACCCCCTCCCTCTCTCTCACCCCCTCCCTCTCTCTCACCCCCTCCCTCTCTCTCACCCCCTCCCTCTCTCTCACCCCTCCCTCTCTCTCACCCCCTCCCTCTCTCTCACCCCCTCCCTCTCCCTCACCCCTCCCTCTCTCTCACCCCTCCCTCCCTCCCTCTCACCCCCTCCCTCTCCCTCACCCCCTCTCTCACCCCCTCCCCTCTCCCTCACCCCTCCCCCTCTCTCTCACCCCCTCCCTCTCTCTCACCCCCTCTCCCTCTCTCTCCCCCCCTCCCTCTCTCTCACCCCCCTCCCTCTCTCTCCCTCCCTCCTCCCCCTCCCTCTCTCCCCCCTCCCTCCCCCACCCCTCCCTCTCTCCTCACCCCCCCCTCCCTCTCTCCCTCCCCCCCCCCCTCTCCCTCACTCCCCTCTCTCACCCCCTCCCTCTCTCTTACCCCCTCCCTCTCCCTCACCCCTCCCTCTCTTACCCCCTCCTCTCCCTCACCCCCTCCTCTCCCTCACCCCCCTCCCTCTCCCTCACCCCCTCCCCCTCTCCCTCACCCCTCCCCTCCTCTCACCCCTCCCCTCTCCTCTCCCTCCCCCTCCCTCTCCCCCTCACCCCTCCCTCTCCCTCCCCCCTCCCTCTCTCTCACCCCTCCCTCTCCCTCACCCCCTCCCTCTCCCTCACCCCCTCCCTCTCTCTCACCCCTCCCTCACCCCTCCCTCTCTCTAGCCCCTCCCTCTCCTTCTCCCTCTCCCTCTCTCTCACCCCTCCCTCTCCCCCTCCCTCTCTCTCACCTCTCCCTCTCCCTCTCTCTCACCCCTCCCTCTCCCTCTCTCTCACCCCTCCCCTCCCTCTCCCTCTCTCTCCCCCCTCCCTCTCACTCTCCCTCTCCCTCTCCCTCTCTCTCACCCCTCCCTCTCCCCCTCCCTTAAAAAACACACACGCTATGTTCTGATATTATAATACATATTATGAATATAAAGCAAAAACACAAAAGCATAGATGGTAAATTGCATGCGCACACTCGCGCGGGCACACACATACACACGGGAACCCGCTCACTCCCACATACAGACATCATGATTTGTTTTGATTCAGGAACCGACATCACACCACTCGGGGCATTCCCATAAGCGCCCCGTCCCCATCTTCAGCAGCCAGCGAAGAGTTCCGATACTAATGGTGCCAGTAGCATTCTGATTAAACGTCCGTCTCGTCTTTCCTCTGAGCCTCGAGCATCTGCCAGAACCTCTCGTCACTCCCAACTGCATCAATCTCACCAGACTGGAGTGATCCATCTGCTCCCCGAACTGTACACGCTCTCCCACAAGGCACTAACTACGTCTGCCTTATCATGTACCAGTATTCCACCAAACTGTGTAGAGCCAGCCAGTCTGTCTGCCTGTTCATTTCCCAACATACTGGCATACCCTGGTACAAAAATCCAGACAATATTCCTCACCCGTGTCTTCCGCAGCGAGGTATGCCACTCTGCACTAAGTATGCCTGTCCTGATCTTCCTCAGCATGCTTTCTGAGTCAGTTACAATCACAATGTGTGTGTGTGTGTGTGTGTGTGTGTGTGTGTGTGTGTGTCGTGTTCTCTAGCCAGCGGAAAGCCGCAGTGACCGCCTCCACCTCCATTCTTAAGCTGGGTGTTGTGGTACCATTTGCTAGGCTCTCCTGCACCAAACGTAGACCATTAACTTTTGCTAAGAAACCCCAAGCATTTCTTTTGCCTCTTGACACTGAACCGTCTGTGTAAATGATCAAATATTCTGAACGAGCATTATCTTGAATCAACTGCTGAATTTCCACCTCTGTGGCACTTGCTGGCCAGTCTCTGCATTCCCAGCTCAGTGTAATTATGAATCTACACAAGTCTGACTGTTCAGATGGCACTTTGAATACAGACATCAGTTAGTTGCGTATTCTTTACGTTACAGAACCAACCCCAGCATTTGTTCACTGTTGTGGTTTTTAGGCACATTTTTACGTCCACTAGATACTGGGTCTAACACACAACCCCATAGAGGGTAACAAAACCTGTCACAGGCCGTCTCTTTTTCGGAAATAAAAACATATATGGAAGAAAATAACAGACTGCGACACCCATAACCTCGACCAAGGTAGGCTAGTCCAACCAACATCAATGGAGTTGATCTACAGCCAGTGGTGTGTAAATGGGGAGACCATCGTATAAATAACCCACACAGAGACATACACACACAGCCTCACACACACACATACTCGAAGACACACGTAGCAAAATACAGCGACACACACTGACCGATACACACACATTCAAAGACACACGCAGATACAGACACACACGCAGACACACACACCTACATACCCACAGACAGACAGACACACACAGACATGCACACAGATACACACACATACACGCATGCAGACACCACACACACAAACGTTTACAATTACCCATACAAACACTCCTTATTTCCCAGAATAATACACACACAAACACGCCTACACATGCAATCATGTACCACACAAAGAGTTCTAAAAGTACCACACACGGAGACCTACAGGTGTCACATACAGAGTTCTACGAGTACCACATACAAAGACCTATAGGTGTCACATCTAGAGTTCTAAAAGTACCACATACAAAGACCTATAGGTGTCACATCTAGAGTTCTACAAGTACCACACACGGAGACCTACAGGTGTCACATGTACAGACATACAAGTGCCACATTAAGAAATCCTAAAGTGCCTCTCATAGAGAACTAGAAATGTCACATAATGAGAGCTATAGGCTTGATGCCCCAATAGTAACAATCTTAGGCTCTTTATCTCTTTACTAAGGGCGGATTACTGTCAACATAAGTTCAGCGACCTCGCGTCACTTCAAACAGAACAAAAGGAGTGCTTATGAAAATATCCGAACTGTTGTGAGGGTTTTTACATCAACAATCAACAGACAGAACAAATAGCCATTCTTAATTATTCCGTCGTGTCAGTGTTTATCCGAGCTTAAAACAACAGTAAGCCAGTACCTCGTGTTAGCACGTATGTGTTATTAGAGAATCCGAGAGAATTTGCTGGATGTCTGGGGTGCAGGCAGGATGTTTGGGAAGTTGTTGATTCAGGTACTGAAACTTGGGTTCCCATGTCTCTCGAGGTCCAACCCCCCCCCCCCCACCTCCCACCTCACTTTCCATTGGAGATAAGCTGTTATTCAGAAACCCCCCCCCCCCCTCTTTTTCCATTTGCATTGGAGGGAAGCTGGAAGACCCCCCCCCCCCCACTCCTTTTTCCCAATTCTTTTGGAGGAAAGCTTGTATTCAGCATCCCAACCACCTTTTTTCCCATTTCCATTGGAGAGAAGCTGGTATTCAGTATCCCCACCCAAGCCTTTTCCCATTTCCATTCGAGGGAAGCTGGTATTCAGAACCCCACCCACTCCGCCCCACCCATTTCCATTGGAGAGAAGCTGGTATTCAGCACCCCCACCCACCCGCCCTTTTCCATTGGAGGGAAGCTGGTATTCAGAACTCCCACCCACTCCCGCCCGCCCATTTCCATTGGAGGGAAGCTTGTATTCAGAAACCCCACCCACTCCCGCCGGCTCATTTCCATTGGAGGGAAGCTGGTATTCAGAACCCCACCCACTCCGCCCCACCCATTTCCATTGGAGAGAAGCTGGTATTCAGCACCCCCACCCACCCGCCCTTTTCCATTGGAGGGAAGCTGGTATTCAGAACTCCCACCCACTCCCGCCCGCCCATTTCCATTGGAGGGAAGCTGGTATTTAGCATCCCCACCCACCCTGCCCCGCCCATTTCCATTGGAGGAAAGCTGGTAT
This sequence comes from Candidula unifasciata, assembly GCA_905116865.2. Taxonomy (NCBI): domain Eukaryota; kingdom Metazoa; phylum Mollusca; class Gastropoda; order Stylommatophora; family Geomitridae; genus Candidula; species Candidula unifasciata. The sequence goes on from CAJHNH020005457.1 coordinate 410,039, forward strand.
TGCAGCACCCCCACCCACCCCGCCCGCCCATTTCCATTGGAGGGAAGCTTGTATTCAGAACCCCCACCCACCCCGACCCGTTTATAATTTTGTTTGAAAACTAAGAAACAACATGTAGCCATGTTCGAATATTGTTTTTTCAAATTATTATTGCTTATACGTTAAAAATGATTTCAAGTATATTATTGTATTTCATACCATACAAGTCAATTATAATAATAATAAGAAGAACAACAGTAAAATAATAATGTTGTTTGTCCATCATGAGTGATGAAGACTACTTTTTATGTCAAGTAGTCATGTTCAATGATTGTAAGTGATGAAGACCACTTTTCATGTCAAGTAGTCATGTTCAATGATTGTGAGTGATGAAGACCACTTTTTATGTCAAGTAGTCATGTTCAATGATTGCGAGGCATGAAGACCACTTTTTACGTCAAATAGTCATGTTAAATGATTGTGAGTGATGAAGACCACTTTTTATGTCAAGTAGTCATGTTCAATGATTGTAAGTGATGAAGACCACTTTTCATGTCAAGTAGTCATGTTCAATGATTGTGAGTGATGAAGACCACTTTTCATGTCAAGTAGTCATGTTCTTGATTGTAAGTGATGAAGACCACTTTTTATGTCAAGTAGTCATGTTCAATGATTGTAAGTGATGAAGACCACTTTTCATGTCAAGTAGTCATGTTCTTGATTGTAAGTGATGAAGACCACTTTTTATGTCAAGTAGTCATGTTCAATGATTGTAAGTGATGAAGACCACTTTTTATGTCAAGTAGTCATGTTCTTGATTGTAAGTGATGAAGACCACTTTTTATGTCTAGTAGTCATGTTCAATGATTGTAAGTGATGAAGACCACTTTTTATGTCAAGTAGTCATGTTCAATGATTGTAAGTGATGAAGACCACTTTTCATGTCAAGTAGTCATGTTCAATGATTGTGAGTGATGAAGACCACTTTTTATGTCAAGTAGTCATGTTCAATGATTGCGAGGCATGAAGACCACTTTTTATGTCAAATAGTCATGTTAAATGATTGTGAGTGATGAAGACCACTTTTCATGTCAAGTAGTCATGTTCAATGATTGTAAGTGATGAAGACCACTTTTTATGTCAAGTAGTCATGTTAAATGATTGTGAGTGATGAAGACCACTTTTCATGTCAAGTAGACATGTTCAATGATTGTAAGTGATGAAGACCACTTTTCATGTCAAGTAGTCATGTTCAATGATTGTGAGTGATGAAGACCACTTTTTATGTCAAGTAGTCATGTTCAATGATTGTAAGTGATGAAGACCACTTTTCATGTCAAGTAGTCATGTTCAATGATTGTGAGTGATGAAGACCACTTTTCATGTCAAGTAGTCATGTTCTTGATTGTAAGTGATGAAGACCACTTTTTATGTCAAGTAGTCATGTTCAATGATTGTAAGTGATGAAGACCACTTTTTATGTCAAGTAGTCATGTTCAATGATTGTAAGTGATGAAGACCACTTTTTATGTCAAGTAGTCATGTTCAATGATTGTAAGTGATGAAGTCCACTTTTCATGTCAAGTAGTCATGTTCAATGATTGTAAGTGATGAAGACCACTTTTTATGTCAAGTAGTCATGTTCAATGATTGTAAGTGATGAAGACCACTTTTTATGTCAAGTAGTCATGTTCAATGATTGTAAGTGATGAAGACCACTTTTCATGTCAAGTAGTCATGTTCAATGATTGTGAGTGATGAAGACCACTTTTTATGTCAAGTAGTCATGTTCAATGATTGCGAGGCATGAAGACCACTTTTTATGTCAAATAGTCATGTTAAATGATTGTGAGTGATGAAGACCACTTTTCATGTCAAGTAGTCATGTTCAATGATTGTAAGTGATGAAGACCACTTTTTATGTCAAGTAGTCATGTTCAATGATTGTAAGTGATGAAGGCCACTTTTCATGTCAAGTAGTCATGTTCAATAATTGTGAGTGATGAAGACCACTTTTCATGTCAAGTAGTCATGTTCAATGATTGTAAGTGATGAAGACCATTTTTTATGTCAAGTAGTCATGTTCAATAATTGTGAGTGTCAAAGACCACTTTTTATGTCAAGTAGTCGTGTTCAATGATTGTAAGTGACGAAGACCACTTTTCATGTCAAGTAGTCATGTTCTTGATTGTAAGTGATGAAGACCACTTTTTATGTCAAGTAGTCATGTTCTTGATTGTAAGTGATGAAGACCACTTTTTATGTCAAGTAGTCATGTTCAATGATTGTAAGTGATGAAGACCACTTTTCATGTCAAGTAGTCATGTTCTTGATTGTAAGTGATGAAGACCACTTTTTATGTCAAGTAGTCATGTTCAATGATTGTAAGTGATGAAGACCACTTTTTATGTCAAGTAGTCATGTTCAATGATTGTGAGTGATGAAGACCACTTTTTATGTCAAGTAGTCATGTTCAATGATTGTAAGTGATGAAGACCACTTTTCATGTCAAGTAGTCATGTTCAATGATTGTGAGTGATGAAGACCACTTTTCATGTCAAGTAGTCATGTTCTTGATTGTAAGTGATGAAGACCACTTTTTATGTCAAGTAGTCATGTTCAATGATTGTAAGTGATGAAGACCACTTTTCATGTCAAGTAGTCATGTTCTTGATTTTAAGTGATGAAGACCACTTTTTATGTCAAGTAGTCATGTTCAATGATTGTGAGTGATGAAGACCATTTTACATGTCAAGTAGTCATGTTCAATGATTGTGAGTGATGAAGACCACTTTTCATGTCAAGTAGTCATGTTCAATGATTGTGAGTGATGAAGACCACTTTTCATGTCAAGTAGTCATGTTCTTGATTGTAAGTGATGAAGACCACTTTTTATGTCAAGTAGTCATGTTCTTGATTGTAAGTGATGAAGACCACTTTTTGTGTCAAGTAGTCATGTTCAATGATTGTGAGTGATGAAGACCACTTTTCATGTCAAGTAGTCATGTTCAATGATTGTGAGTGATGAAGACCACTTTTCATGTCAAGTAGTCATGTTCAATGATTGTAAGTGATGAAGACCACTTTTTATGTCAAGTAGTCATGTTCAATAATTGTGAGTGATGAAGACCACTTTTTATGTCAAGCAGTCATGTTCTTGATTGTAAGTGATGAAGACCACTTTTTATGTCAAGTAGTCATGTTCAATGATTGTAAGTGATGAAGACCACTTTTTATGTCAAGTAGTCATGTCCAATGATTGTAAGTGATGAAGACCACTTTTCATGTCAAGTAGTCATGTTCAATGTAAGAAGGTGGCAAGTTCTTGGTCTGAGCCGACGAAGGTGGAAACCACAGTAAGTGTGGGTGGGGTTAGCGATACGATTCTTTCTAGTCTGCATCCGTTTTTCTGCCTGTGCAGCCTCCACTGCCTGGCAGGTTGATGCACCATGTATGAGGGATGTACGCCATCCAGAACGGTCTTGTGCAGCAGCCTCCCAAGTCACTGTGTTGATGCTAAAATAGTTAAAAGCAGTTTTGAGAGTGTCCTTATTGAGACTTTCCTTCTGTCCTCCCTGGGACCTCTTCCCTTGCTGGAGCTAGTCATAAAATACCGTCTTTGGGAAGTGATAGTCTGGCATGTGAGCTAGGTGACCAGCCCAACGCGGCTGATAATTCTTCAGTCTCGTGTGAATGCTGGGCAGGTTAGCCCTATCAAGAACCACAGTGTTTGCGATTATTATCTTGCCATTTGATGTTGAGCAGCTTTTTGAGACAAGTTATCTGAAACTGATGCAACATTTTAGCATGGCGCTGATACACAGTCCACGTTTGGCAAGCGTAGAGCAACAATTGAAGAATTGCAGCTTTGTAGACCTTTAGCTTGGTCAGCAGGGAGATACGACTTCTGTTCCAGACACTGGTATAAAGTCTGCCGAAACTGCTGCTGCCCTTTTAGATTCTAACTTGATTTCATTGTCCATGTTGACTCTCTGAGATAGGGTACTGCCAAGATAAGTGAATCTGTTGACTACATTTAGCTTTTGATCATTTACGGTGATACTAAGAAAACAGTAATTTTTTTTCTAGGAGACGGTTGATAGATAACAACAGTTTTATCAGTGTTCATAGTTAGCCTGAAGTTGGTACAGGCTTAAGAAAATCTATTGATGATGTGCTGCATACTGGCCTCTGAACTGGAGTTTAGAGTGCAGTCGTCAACAAATAAAAAGTCCTTAATTGTAGTTGTTTTCGTTTTTTTTTTAACTCGAAGCCTTCTCAAATTAAACAAGTTGCCCTCTGTATGGTAATTGTAAGCAATAACTGGATTCTCATCACCAAAGGCACTGGCAAGCATTGCAGCCTATGTCAAACTGAACAAGGTTGGCGCAAGCAGACATCTTTGCTTTACGCCATTTGAGACAGGGAACGGGTCCCACAGTTTTCCCTTCTCCAGCACTCTGGCCTGCACACCTTCATGAAACTGCTGTACAGTGCTGATAAACATCTGAGGGCAGCCAAATTTAGCAATGAGGTCCTCTACTGACTGTATCAAAGGTCTTTGTGAGCTCCTCTACTGAATGTATCAAAGGTCTTTGTGAGGTCCTCTACTGACTGTATCAAAGGTCTTTGTGAGCTCCTCTGCTGACTGTATCAAAGGTCTTTGTGAGCTCCTCTACTGAATGTATCAAAGGTCTTTGTGAGCTCCTCTACTGACTGTATCAAAGGCATGTGTCTGGTCTATGAAGGTAGAATAGAGATCACAGTTTTGTTCTGGACACTTGTCCTGGAGCTGGCGAGCAACAAAATTCATCTCAATAATCCGTCGCTCTTGTCGGCAGCCACACTGGCTCTCAGACAGGAGGTCTTAAACAAGATGCACCGTGAGACGGTTGAGGAGAATTCTAGCAAAGTTTTACCAGCAAAAGAAAGAAGAGAGATTTCACGGTGATTGGCACATACCTGGCGGTTTTTTCTACGTTTATATAAGTGTATGACTGCTGCATCTTTGAAGTCTTGTGGAAGTATTTTCTGTTGCCATATAAGGTGGAATCATCATCACTCTGCAAGTAGTTTACAGAACGTCGCTCTCTTCACGGCACGCCTGAAAGTATCCCTTTCCCTAGCGAGCTCTCCAACCCCATGTGCTTTCATCTCCAATGCATCTTCAATGTCATGTATCTTCACGGAGGTCGAACCCTGCCTCGCATTCTACAAACGGCACCCTTCAACACCGTCTTTTCCAAGCCACCATAACGTTTGATGTGGCCAAAATACTTCACTTCACAGGCTGCTTTTGATGTGCCTGTTATCCTCTATTTTACTTCGTGTAGTTTTTTTTTTATATATGCCTGTTATCCTCTATGTTTACTTCGTGTAGTTTTTTTTAGTGAGCCTGTTATCCTCTATGTTTACTTCGTGTAGTTTTTTTATGAGCCTGTTATCCTCTATGTTTACTTCGTGTAGTTTTTTTATGAGCCTGTTATCCTCTATGTTTACTTCGTGTAGTTTTTTTTTTTTTTTTTTTGTTATCCTCTATGTTTACTTCGTGTAGTTTTTTTTTATATATGCCTGTTATCCTCTATGTTTACTTCGTGTAGTTTTTTTATGTGCCTGTTATCCTCTATGTTTACTTCGTGTAGTTTTTTTTTTTTTTTGTTATCCTCTATGTTTACTTCTTGTAGTTTTTTTTTATGAGCCTGTTATCCTCTATGTTTACTTCTTGTCGTTCTTTGTATGTGCTTTTAGAAGTTTTTCCTTTTCCTAATCCATGGTATTCTGTGAATGTTTTTGTAACATTTAAATTTAAAAAGCTCCAGTCTTTTTTCCTCAGTGACTGAGTGAGAGTACAGGACTCACAGTCTTTTTTCCTCAGTGACTGAGTGAGAGTACAGGACTCACAGTCTTTTTTCCTCAGTGACTGAGTGAGAGTACAGGACTCACAGTCTTTTTTCCTCAGTGACTGAGTGAGAGTACAGGACTCACAGTCTGTTTTCCTTAGTGACTGAGTGAGAGTACAGGACTCACAGTCTGTTTTCCTCAGTGACTGAGTGAGAGTACAGGACTCACAAGTTGCCACAGAAACATTGCATGTTCTCAAGATGTTTACTTTAACTAATTTACAGGTGCTTTGCCATTGGTTCTTCATGCTGTTTAATCTTTGCACTGCTAATGCAATTCTTCTTTTAACTTCTTTCGAGCAGTTTTAACGGTTGCTCCCTAAAGAGCCCAAGTATTCGAAATCCGTGATATTTTCTGTTTCTTTCTTTTCGATTGTGATATGTGGTTGATTGGCTGTACTTACTGAGGACATAATTTTGGTTTCTTTCAATTAAAAAAAGATTAAGTTCAAGTAAATCATGGTCGGAGTTCAAGTAGTTCATGGTCGGAGTTCAAATAGTTCATGGTCGGAGTTCAAGTAGTTCATGGTCAGAGTTCAAGTAGTTCATGGCCGGAGTTCAAGTAGTTCATGGCCGGAGTTCAAGTAGTTCATGGCCGGAGTTCAAGTAGTTCATGGACGGAGTTCAAGTAGTTCATGGACGGAGTTCAAGTAGTTCATGGCCGGAGTTCAAGCAGTTCATGGACGGAGTTCAAGTAGTTCATGGTCGGAGTTCAAGTAGTTCATAGTTGGAGTTCAAGTAGTTCATGGCCAGAGTTCAAGTAGTTCATGGCCGGAGTTCAAGTAGTTCATGGCCGGAGTTCAAGTAGTTCATGGTCTGGTCGGAGTTCAAGTAGTTCATGGTCAGAGTACAAGTAGTTCATGGTCAGAGTTAAAGTAGTTCATGGTCTGGTCGGAGTTCAAGTATTTCATGGCCGGAGTTCAAGTAGTTCATGGTCGGAGTTCAAGTAGTTCATGGCCGGAGTTCAAGTAGTTCATGGTCGGAGTTCAAGTAGTTCATGGTCGGAGTTCAAGTAGTTCATGGCCGGAGTTCAAGTAGTTCATGGTCGGAGTTCAAGTAGTTCATGGTCGGAGTTCAAGTAGTTCATGGTCGGAGTTCAAGTAGTTCATGGTTGGAGTTCAAGTAGTTCATGGTCGGAGTTCAAGTAGTTCATGGCCAGAGTTCAAGTAGTTCATGGTCGGAGTTCAAGTAGTTCATGGTCAGAGTTCAAGTAGTTCATGGTCGGAGTTCAAGCAGTTCATGGTCGGAGTTCAAGTAGTTCATGGTCGGAGTTCAAGTAGTTCATGGCCGGAGTTCAAGTAGTTCATGGTCGGAGTTCAAGTAGTTCATGGTCGGAGTTCAAGTAGTTCATGGTCGGAGTTCAAGTAGTTCATGATCGGAGTTCAAGTAGTTCATGACCGGAGTTCAAGCAGTTCATGGTCGGAGTTCAAGTAGTTCATGGTCGGAGTTCAAGTAGTTCATGGTCGGAGTTCAAGTAGTTCATGGTTGGAGTTCAAGTAGTTCATGGTCGGAGTTCAAGTAGTTCATGGCCGGAGTTCAAGTAGTTCATGGTCGGAGTTCAAGTAGTTCATGGTTGAAGTTTTCAAGCAGTTCATGGTCAGAGTTCAAGTAGTTCATGGTCAGAGTTCAAGTAGTTCATGGTCGGAGTTCAAGTAGTTTATGGCCGGAGTTCAAGTAGTTCATGGTCAGAGTTCAAGTACTTCATGGTCAGAGTTCAAGTAGTTCATGGTCGGAGTTCAAGTAGTTCATGGTCAGAGTTCAAGTAGTTCATGGTCGGAGTTCAAGTAGTTCATGGTCGGAGTTCAAGTAGTTCATGGTTGGAGTTCAAGTAGTTCATGGTCGGAGTTTAAGTAGTTCATGGTCGGAGTTCAAGAAGTTCATGGCATAATAATAATAATAATAATAATTATTATTATTATAACAACAACAATTGAGTGCTGAATAACAAATAGATTTAACGATATACGTGAAGAAAATACTTTAATGATATACCAAAATAAAAATAAAGATGGAAATTAGTCGAGAACAGTTTGTGGAGGGAAAGGGGACATATAATGCAAGATATATCCCGAGAACACTGACAGAAAGATCAATTAAAACACAGAAGAACTTGCATTTATGCTTTATGTGTTACATAAAAGCATTTAATCAGGTGAGACACGAGTAACTTGTCAAAATGTTGACAGAAATTATTATTGATGGGACAGTTTTCAGAATAATCAAGAATTTTTATTGGAAGCAGAGGGCAGCTATTAAAATGGGAAATAGAATGGGCACATGTGAGCATATCAAACAACGAGTAAGACAGGGATGTGGTTTGTCACATGACCTCTGTCTATAATGAGATGATGTTGAGAGCGATCAAAGATATACAAGGAATTACAATGGGAGATTATAATCCAAACAACATACGTCATGCAGACGACACAGTATTGATAGCTGAACATGACACAGTATTGATAGCTGAACATGACACAGTATTGATAGCTGAACATGACACAGTATTGATAGCTGAACATGACACAGTATTGATAGCTGAACATGACACAGTATTGATAGCTGAACATGACACAGTATTGACAGCTGAACATGACACAGTATTGACAGCTGAACATGACACAGTATTGATAGCTGAACATGCAAATGATCTACAACGAATATTGGTTGTTAGGGAGAGTGCAAAAAAAAAAGGGTATGCCCTTGAATGTGAGGTAGAGTGCAAAAAAAAAAGGTATGTCCTTGAATGTAAGGGAGAGTGCAAAAAAAAAAAAAATATGTCCTTGAATGTGAAGGAGAATGCAAAAAAGAGTGTGTCCGTGAATGTGAGGGAGAGTGCAAAAAAGGGTATGCCCTTGAATGTGAGGGAGAGTGCAAAAAAAAGGGTATGCCCTTGAAAGTGAGGGAGATTGCAAAAAAAGGTATGTCCTTGAATGTAAGGGAGAGTGCAAAAAAAAAATATGTCCTTGAATGTGAAGGAGAATGCAAAAAAGAGTATGTCCGTGAATGTGAGGGAGAGTGCAAAAAAGGGTATGCCCTTGAATGTGAGGGAGAGTGCAAAAAAAAGGGTATGCCCTTGAATGTGAGGGAGAGTGCAAAAAAGAGTATGTTCTTGAATGTGAGGGAGAGTGCAAAAAAAAGTATGCCCTTGAATGTGAGGGAGAGTGCAAAAAAAGGGTATGCCCTTGAATGTGAGGTAGAGTGCAAAAAAGGGTATGCCCTTGAATGTGAGGTAGAGCGCAAAAAAAGGTATGTCCTTGAAAGTGAGGGAAAGTGCAAAAAAAAGGGTATGTCCACGAATGTGAGGGAGAGTGCAAAAAAAGGGTATGTCCTTGAATGTGAGGGAGAGTGCAAAAAAAAGGGTATGCCCTTGAATGTGAGGGAGAGTGCAAAAAAAGGGTATGCCCTTGAATATAAATAAAACAGAGGTAATTGTTATATCAAAGAAAAGAATACCACCACGGTGTGATATTAAAATAGAAGGTAAAAAGTTAATCCTAGTCGACATATTCAAACATCTGGGTGCAGTCGTAACATCAGCGGAAGACGTGTCATAAATTAGGAGCAGAATAGGCCAGGCTAAGGCTGCACATTTCACAGAATGAAGAACATCTTGTGCAACAAGATCCTCTCCTTGGATGTCCACAAGAGAGAACACAAATGTTATGTAGAACCTATATTTCTGTATGGAAGTGAATCATGGAATGTGAATGCACAAATCAGAAACATCTTGGAGGCGACGAAGAATGTGGTTTTCCAGACGTATGTCAAGACTCCCTTGGACTGCCACAGTAACTAACGAGCATTGCCGGAATGAGGCTAATGCGACAGTGCCATGGAGGAATATCGTTTGTAACTGATCCAGAGGACGAGGGCCAGAGATCTATGGAGACGCATGCACGCCTATGCCAGACGGTAGGACACGTGATGATGATGTCTCACTACTGCCGCATCTTCTGTTTCACTGGATGGAACTGTTTATAAAATTCATATCTGAGTGCTGTTTTCTTGTTGTCTGCAGTAACTTGAGATCAGTCATCTGTTGTTTCTGCACACCTGCGTCAATCGAGGATTTTGACCTTTAACCTTACACAGGAGTGGAGTGTCATGATCGCACACGCCAGCCCCCCATCAAGCACCTACAGAGAAACATTGGTTGGATAGTTAGGTGTGGCATTCTGTGGTGAGTTACAATCTTGTGTGACTTTCTGTGGTGAGTTACAATCTTGTGTGGCTTTCTATTGTTGGTTACAATCTTGTGTGGCTTTCTGTGGTGCGTTCCAATCTTGTGTGGCTAACTGAGGTGGGTTACGATCTTGTGTGGCTATCTGAGGTAGGTTATAATCTTGTGTGGCTATCTAAGGTGGGTTACGATCTTGTGTGGCTATCTGAGGTGGGTTACAATCTTGTGTGGCTATCTGAGGTGGGTGACAATCTTGTGTGGCTATCTGAGGTGGGTTACAATCTTGTGTGGCTATCTGAGGTGAGTTACAATCTTGTGTGGTTGTCTGTGAATGGGTCTGTGAATGGCTACAGTCTTGTGTGGTTGTCTGTGGTTGGTTACAATCTTGTGTGGCTGTCTGTGGTTGGTTACAATCTTGTGTGGTTGTCTGTGGTTGGTTACAATCTTGTGTGGCTGTCTGTGGTTGGTTACAATCTTGTGTGGTTGTCTGTGAATGGCTACAGTCTTGTGTGGTTGTCTGTGGTTGGTTACAGTCTTGTGTGGCTGTCTGTGGTTGGTTACAGTCTTGTGTGGCTGTCTGTGGTTGGTTACAATCTTGTGTGGCTGTCTGTGGTTGGTTACAATCTTGTGTGGCTGTCTGTGGTTGGTTACAATCTTGTGTGGTTGTCTGTGGTTGGTTACAATCTTGTGTGGTTGTCTGTGGTTGGTTACAATCTTGTGTGGTCGTCTGTGAATGGCTACAGTCTTGAGTGGTTGTCTGTGGTTGGTTACAATCTTGTGTGGTTGTCTGTGGTTGGTTACAATCTTGTGTGGCTGTCTGTGGTTGGTTACAATCTTGTGTGGCTGTCTGTGGTTGGTTACAATCTTGTGTGGTTGTCTGTGAATGGCTACAGTCTTGTGTGGCTGTCTGTGGTTGGTTACAATCTTGTGTGGCTGTCTGTAGTTAGTTACAATCTTGTGTGGCTGTCTGTGGTTGGTTACAATCTTGTGTGGCTGTCTGTGGTTGGTTACAATCTTGTGTGGTTGTCTGTGGTTGGTTACAATCTTGTGTGGCTGTCTGTGGTTGGTTACAATCTTGTGTGGCTCTCTGTGGTTGGTTACAATCTTGTGTGGCTGTCTGTGGTTGGTTACAATCTTGTGTGGCTGTCTGTGGTTGGTTACAATCTTGTGTGGTTGTCTGTGGTTGGTTACAATCGTGTGTGGTTGTCTGTGGTTGGTTACAATCTTGTGTGGTCGTCTGTGAATGGCTACAGTCTTGTGTGGTTGTCTGTGGTTGGTTACAATCTTGTGTGGTTGTCTGTGGTTGGTTACAATCTTGTGTGGCTGTCTGTGGTTGGTTACAATCTTGTGTGGCTGTCTGTGGTTGGTTACAATCTTGTGTGGTTGTCTGTGAATGGCTACAGTCTTGTGTGGCTGTCTGTGGTTGGTTACAATCTTGTGTGGCTGTCTGTGGTTGGTTACAATCTTGTGTGGCTGTCTGTGGTTGGTTACAATCTTGTGTGGCTGTCTGTGGTTGGTTACAATCTTGTGTGGTTGTCTGTGGTTTTTTACAATCTTGTGTGGCTGTCTGTGGTTGGTTACAATCTTGTGTGGCTGTCTGTGGTTGGTTACAATCTTGTGTGGCTGTCTGTGGTTGGTTACAATCTTGTGTGGTTGTCTGTGAATGGCTACAGTCTTGTGTGGTTGTCTGTGGTTGGTTACAATCTTGTGTGGTTGTCTGTGGTTGGTTACAATCTTGTGTGGCTGTCTGTGGTTGGTTACAATCTTGTGTGGCTGTCTGTGGTTGGTTACAATCTTGTGTGGCTGTCTGTGGTTGGTTACAATCTTGTGTGGTTGTCTGTGAATGGCTACAGTCTTGTGTGGCTGTCTGTGGTTGGTTACAATCTTGTGTGGCTGTCTGTAGTTGGTTACAATCTTGTGTGGCTGTCTGTGGTTGGTTACAATCTTGTGTGGCTGTCTGTGGTTGGTTACAATCTTGTGTGGTTGTCTGTGGTTGGTTACAATCTTGTGTGGTTGTCTGTGGTTGGTTACAATCTTGTGTGGCTGTCTGTGGTTGGTTACAATCTTGTGTGGCTGTCTGTGGTTGGTTACAATCTTGCGTGGTTGTCTGTGGTTGGTTACAATCTTGTGTGGTTGTCTGTGGTTGGTTACAATCTTGTGTGGTTGTCTGTGAATGGCTACAGTCTTGTGTGGTTGTCTGTGGTTGGTTATAATCTTGTGTGGTTGTCTGTGGTTGGTTACAATCTTGTGTGGTTGTCTGTGGTTGGTTACAATCTTGTGTGGTTGTCTGTGGTTGGTTACAATCTTGTGTGGTCGTCTGTGAATGGCTACAGTCTTGAGTGGTTGTCTGTGGTTGGTTACAATCTTGTGTGGTTGTCTGTGGTTGGTTACAATCTTGTGTGGTTGTCTGTGGTTGGTTACAATCTTGTGTGGCTGTCTGTGGTTGGTTACAATCTTGTGTGGCTGTCTGTGGTTGGTTACAATCTTGTGTGGTTGTCTGTGAATGGCTACAGTCTTGTGTGGCTGTCTGTGGTTGGTTACAATCTTGTGTGGCTGTCTGTAGTTAGTTACAATCTTGTGTGGCTGTCTGTGGTTGGTTACAATCTTGTGTGGCTGTCTGTGGTTGGTTACAATCTTGTGTGGTTGTCTGTGGTTGGTTACAATCTTGTGTGGCTGTCTGTGGTTGGTTACAATCTTGTGTGGCTGTCTGTGGTTGGTTACAATCTTGTGTGGCTGTCTGTGGTTGGTTACAATCTTGTGTGGCTGTCTGTGGTTGGGTACAATCTTGTGTGGTTGTCTGTGGTTGGTTACAATCTTGTGTGGTTGTCTGTGGTTGGTTACAATCTTGTGTGGTTGTCTGTGAATGGCTACAGTCTTGTGTGGTTGTCTGTGGTTGGTTACAATCTTGTGTGGTTGTCTGTGGTTGGTTACAATCTTGTGTGGTTGTCTGTGGTTGGTTACAGTCTTGTGTGGCTGTCTGTGGTTGGTTACAATCTTGTGTGGCTGTCTGTGGTTGGTTACAATCTTGTGTGGTTGTCTGTGAATGGCTACAGTCTTGTGTGGCTGTCTGTGGTTGGTTACAATCTTGTGTGGCTGTCTGTAGTTGGTTACAATCTTGTGTGGCTGTCTGTGGTTGGTTACAATCTTGTGTGGCTGTCTGTGGTTGGTTACAATCTTGTGTGGTTGTCTGTGGTTGGTTACAATCTTGTGTGGCTGTCTGTGGTTGGTTACAATCTTGTGTGGCTGTCTGTGGTTGGTTACAATCTTGTGTGGCTGTCTGTGGTTGGTTACAATCTTGTGTGGTTGTCTGTGGTTGGTTACAATCTTGTGTGGTTGTCTGTGGTTGGTTACAATCTTGTGTGGTTGTCTGTGAATGGCTACAGTCTTGTGTGGTTGTCTGTGGTTGGTTACAATCTTGTGTGGTTGTCTGTGGTTGGTTACAATCTTGTGTGGCTGTCTGTGGTTGGTTACAATCTTGTGTGGCTGTCTGTGGTTGGTTACAATCTTGTGTGGCTGTCTGTGGTTGGTTACAATCTTGTGTGGTTGTCTGTGAATGGCTACAGTCTTGTGTGGCTGTCTGTGGTTGGTTACATTCTTGTGTGGCTGTCTGTAGTTGGTTACAATCTTGTGTGGCTGTCTGTGGTTGGTTACAATCTTGTGTGGCTGTCTGTGGTTGGTTACAATCTTGTGTGGTTGTCTGTGGTTGGTTACAATCTTGTGTGGTTGTCTGTGGTTGGTTACAATCTTGTGTGGCTGTCTGTGGTTGGTTACAATCTTGTGTGGCTGTCTGTGGTTGGTTACAATCTTGCGTGGTTGTCTGTGGTTGGTTACAATCTTGTGTGGTTGTCTGTGGTTGGTTACAATCTTGTGTTGTTGTCTGTGAATGGCTACAGTCTTGTGTGGTTGTCTGTGGTTGGTTATAATCTTGTGTGGTTGTCTGTGGTTGGTTACAATCTTGTGTGGTTGTCTGTCGTTGGTTACAATCTTGTGTGGTTGTCTGTGGTTGGTTACAATCTTTGTGGTTGTACATTACTCAGTAATGCTCAGTAGAGTAGGTGGAAACTAGGGCTGTACCGAATAGTGGACCTAATAACTAATCGAGTTGCGGTCGGGCCGAATACGAATAGTGGTCACCTTACTCCCGTTTCTGCAAACACTGTGATCGACTGAAATAACTCTTTCATTAACACAATAGTTTCCGTTGCCTTAGTCTGTCGTAGCGGGGGAAACTGCGACCCGGTTGCGTGGTACAAACTGCATAAAATGCCAACCGCAGTGTGTGTGTCTGTGAGTGTGTGTGTGTGTGTGTGTGTGTGTGTGAGAGAGAGAGAGAGAGAGAGAGAGAGAGAGAGAGAGAGAGATGAGGAAAGAGAGAGATCATCCATTTTTTTTTCAGTGTCTTCGCCCAAATTAAATTTGAAGATATTGCTAACGAGAATATGAAGGTGCGTTTAAATTTACATCGAACGAACGGCCAAGCGAACGATGGTTTTGGATGAGGCGGGAGCCCGAAGACAACTAATCACAGACATCAGAAGGAGACATTCGTCATTTTTCAGCCATGTTATGAGAAGAGGGAAAATGGAACATGTGGTGACCACTGGAAAGATCTGTGGAAGGAGGGATAGAGGGAGACAAAGATAGAAGATTCTTGACAGTCTTGTTGCATGGCATGGAGGTGCGTCAGCACACGAACTGATACATGCTGCAGGAGATCGCAGATTGTGGCGAGGCATGATCGCACACGCCAGTCGGCAAGTCACCTGATGATGATGATACACTATTCGTATTCGTATTCGGCCGAATAGTTGACCCCACTATTCGTATTCGGCCGAATAGTGAAAATCACTATTCGGTACACCCCTAGTGGAAACCCAATCTTCTTCAGTGCATTGAACAGACTTTTTCGACTAACCAAATCAAATGCCTTGGTAAGATCAATAAAAGCAACATACAGTGGTTGATTTTGTTCGCGGCATTTCTCCTGCAACTGTCATAATGAAAATATCATATCAGTGGTAGATCGGTTCCCACGAAAGCCACACTGGGACTCTGGGTAAACGCGATCCCCTAGGATCTGGAGTCTTCGCAGAACAATTCTCGCGATCACTTTTCCAACAGTACACAGCAGTGATATTCCCCTGTAGTTATTCCAGTCACTCCGATCATCCTTGTTCTTGTGTACTAGAAGCAAAAGAAGAAGGGTTAACTTGCATCGTAAGAAAAGAGAAGAGAAAACTTTAAAGTATAATATAGAAATCTACTCCTTGAAATCTCCTCGACTCCGAAGCTACAAGAGCTTTAAACAATGTCACGTGGCGAGTGGCAGCCAACATCCCAACCTCAAGCAGAACCAGTAACAAGAAGAAAAAAAAAAGTTTAGGCGGGGAAGAGATCAAGAATATCTCACTCTGACAAGAAATCTTCTGTGTGAAGTCTATATCAGCCAAGCAACAACTAAACTAAACTAGGCACACTAACTACAAATCTTGAGCTAAACGGAAAACAACTGGAACTATGATTACTACATTGGACATCCGTTTATTTTACTTGACATAACATCAGCGTGGTCAACAAATAACGACATTAACAACAACACACGTGCTCGACCAGAGTCTAAAACATGAATCATCTCCAGCTAAACAGGAAATATTGATAATGACACCATACGCTCAGCGAGATTACCTCAACCACTGGCAAAAATCGAAACATATTTAACGTGTGCGTTAAGTTTTAATATGCCAACAAATCACTTATAGCGACCTGCCATCAAACTATCGCCTAGCAAGAATACAAAAAGGAAATCAATTCAAAAACCATCTAACCAACTGAACGTACCGTGATCACGAGCCAATCTAGCGTCGCCCAGCCAGTCCGATCTGACACACCTGACCAAGTGCAGTCAACAACGACAAACAGGGCGCTTGACCGTAGCAAGCCGGAGCGACCGCCAAATTAGAAGAAGGCAACTAAACTGAGTCAGTTCCTTTTTATAACCCCTGTGGCCAGGTTTTTACCGCGTTACCGTCCGAACCTAATAGCTGTTCCTGTTCATTTTTAAACCAGATTAAATAAAATCGTTGAGCTGTAGTCTTCGTCGTTATTACCCTATTAAACTTGTGCAAAGTTATGATGTTTGCGTCCTTGAAATCTTGCGGAACCTCTCCCTCTTGCCAGCAGAGTGTTATTAGCTGATGGATGTGTGGTGATTTCAATAGGAATTCCATCTTTGCCTGGGGCTTTCCCTGAAGCCAGTTCATCAATAGCATTCACAGCTTCTACAACTGTTGGAAATGTGTCCAGATAGTCAAGAGTTGGTAGCGTCTCCATGGCATTAGGAGCACCATCTGCTAGTGCAGTAACTGAGTAAAGCCCCAGATAATGTTCCACTCATCTATTTAGCTGCTTCTTCTTGTCATTAATAATCTCCCCATTCAAATTCTTTAGTGGTGCACTTTTTTTAAAATTGTAGGACCGATGGCCTTCTTGATCCCCTCATACATGCCTCTGATATTACCACCACTGCTAGCATTTTGAATGCTTTCACATAGGTGGATCCTGTAGTTATTAGCCATTGGTTGCTTTCAATCTTGTCTGGTCGGTTACGATCTTGTGTGGTTGGTTACAATCTAGTGTGGTTGTCTGTGTTTGGTTACAATCTCGTGTGGCTGTCTGCGTTTGGTTACAGTCTTGTGTGGCTGTCTGTTTGGTTACAATCTTATGTGGTTGGTTATAATATTGTGTGGCTGTCTGTGTTTGGTTACAATCTTGTGTGGGTGGTTACAATCCTGTGTGGTTGGTTACAATCATATGTGGCTGTCTGTGGTTGGTTACAATCTTGTGTTGTTGGGTACAATCTTGTGTCGTCAGTTACAATCTTGCGTGGTTGTCTGTGGTTGGTTACAATCTTGTGTGGTTGTCTGTGGTTGGTTCAATTTTGTGTGGTCAGTTACAATCCTCTGTGACTGTCTGTGGTTGGTTAAATCTTGTGTGGTTTGTTACAATCTTTTGTGGGTGATTACAATCTTGTATGGCTGTCTGTGGTTGGTTATAATCTTGTGTGATTGGTAACAATCGTGTGTGTTTGTCTGTGGTTGGTTACAATCTTTTGTGGTTGGTTACAAGTTTGTGTGGTTGGTTACAATCTTGTGTGGTTGGTTACAATTTTGTGTGGTTGGTTACAATCTTGCGTGGTTGGTTACAATCTTGT
Source organism: Candidula unifasciata (assembly GCA_905116865.2). Lineage (NCBI taxonomy): Eukaryota > Metazoa > Mollusca > Gastropoda > Stylommatophora > Geomitridae > Candidula > Candidula unifasciata. The sequence continues at coordinate 427,308 of CAJHNH020005457.1, forward strand.
GTGGTTGTCTGTGGTTGATTACAATCTTGTGTGGTTTGTTACAATCTTGTGTGGGTGGTTACATTCTTGTGTGGCGGTTGTGGTTGATTACAATCTTTTGTGGTTGGTTAAAATCGTGTGTGGTTGTCTGTAATTGGTTACAATCTTTTGTGGTTGGTTACAATCTTGTGTGGTCGCTTACAATCTTGTGTGGTTGGCTACAATCTTGTGTGGTCGCTTACAATCTTATGTCGTTGGTTACAATCTTGTGTGGTTGCTTACAATCGTGTGTGGTTGTTTGTGGGTGATTAAAATCTTGCTCTTTGAACGGAGGGACATTTACAAACAGCGGGACTGGTGTGTCTCTAGACGTACCTGGTGAGGGTCTGTAGTGTCACCGGTGATAGTGGAAAAGGTTACAGTCTCTTGTTGCGACTGACGTGTTTGATGCGCTGACGTGTCTGATCCGCTTGCCCTTAGTTCAATAATTGCGGGAACAGTAAACAGCTCTTCAGTAACACAGATCACATAGCAGGAACTCCCGGTCGTCCACAACACTCTCAGTACAGACGTGTTCACAATCCACGGAAACAATCCAGTGTAGCCGGTTAAGGGTCAGCGATCCTGCAGCTCAGCTTGTGTTTTGCAACATGTCCACATTATCCGAATGTGGTTCTACTGGATCAATGGTTATAATCTGGCTTTCCCGTAACACTGATGTTACGATATCCACATTACTGCCTTCTAGCCGAGTCCTTTCAGAGACACAAGTGCTGGGCTTGTCCGTGCTCTCACAGCCGGGACGAGGAATATGTCTTGCCTGGAAGTCAGCGCGGTACTCGCGCAGAGTTGCCCGCATTCTCTCAATTTCGTGTTCCAGTTCAGAAGAGTAGGCTTGCCACTGAATGAGATTACTCTCCAGATCATTAACACGACGCTGTACTTTCCTGATCTCTCGGTTAGCCCGCGTCTGCACAGATCTGATGACACCACTGATGATTCTTGTCACTCGCCAAAGGCGCAGTATAATTAACAGTCCCACGCCTGCGGAGGCGTCATCACTGTGTCCGAACGTCAAATCCAGAGCGAAAGAAATAACCACCACAACAGCGTCAAAAACTTCCATCTTGTGTGAGAAGAATGACAAGCCCATCACGTAGATGCGCAGGAGAATCTCCACTAGGAATATACCCAAGATGAAGAGGCCACTGTAAGATAACACTGGTGGAAGAAAAGCCAAGTTGTCACCAAGTTGAAGAATTGTTAGATCAATCGCCAGCTCCAGTAGCACCACAATACAGTCCACAATCACCAGTACCACGACTAACACCATCAACTTTTGAGAATTGATGATTAGACCCAGCTTCTGCCTCAGGGACCTCCCCGAACTGGGGATGTCCTCACGATCCGTACTGCCATCACTGGCGTCCATTTTGTCACGGCAAACGGATGTGGCACCATTGAGGTGACCGTCGTGTACAGAGAGTGCAGGACAGCAGCAAGTGCAGGACAGCAGCAAGTGCAGGACAGCAGCAATTGCAGCTCCACCAGCCGGTCACTGGCCATTTTGTACTCTTTTTTTAAAAACTGTTATTGAGTGTAATCTCTGTCTGTGTACAAAGTGTTGCCGTGTGTTTTTGAATTGTACCTCTGTAGTACAAGTGTTGCCGCTTGTTTTTGTATTGTACCTCTGTAGTACATATGTTGCCGTGTGTTTTTGTATTGTACCTCTGCATTACAAGTGTTGCCGTGTGTTTTTTATAGTACCTCTGTAGTACAAGTGTTGCCGTGTGTTTTTGTATTGTACCTCTGTAGTACACGTGTTGCCGCTTGTTTTTTGTATTGTACCTCTGTAGTACAAGTGTTGCCGTGTGTTTTTGTATTGTACCTCTGTAGTACAAGTGTTGCCGTGTGTTTTTGTGGTGTACCTCTGTAGTACAAGTGTTGCGTGTGTTTTTGTATTGTTCCTCTGTAGTACACGTGTTGCCGTGTGTTTTTGGTATTGTACCTCTGTAGTACACGTGTTGCCGTGTGTTTTGGTATTGTACCTCTGTAGTACACGTGTTGCCGTGTGTTTTGGTTTTGTACCTCTGTAGTAAAAAGTGCTGCTGTGTGTTTTGGTAATTGTACCTCTGTAGTCAAGTGTTGCCGCTTGTTTTTGTATTGTACCTCTGCAGTACAAGTGTTGCCGTGTGTTTTTGTATTGTACCTCTGTAGTACAAAGTGTTGCCGTGTGTTTTGGTATTGTACCTCTGTAGTAGAAAGTGCTGCCGTGTGTTTTGGTATTGTACCTCTTTAGGACCCGTGTTGCCGTGTGTTTTGGTATTTTACCTCTGTAGTAGAAAGTGCTGCTATGTGTTTTGGTATTGTACCTCTGTGGTACAAGTGTTGCCGTGTGTTTTGGTATTGTAACTCTGAAGTACAAAGTATTGCCGTGTGTTTTGGTATTGTACCTCTGTAGTACAAAGTGTTGCCGTGTGTTTTGGTATTGTACCTCTGTAGCAAAAGTGTTGCCGTGTGTTTTTGTAGTGTAACTCTGTAGTACAAGTTACGCCGTGTGTTATTGTATTGCTGAGCGAAGAAATACAATCTAGAATACAATCTGGAAATAAAGTATACTATGCCCTTTAACATCTGCTAAAGTCAAAGTGTCTGTCTCGCCACACCAAGATCAAAATATATAAAACGTTGGTAAGACCAGTCTATTTAAATGGCTCTGAAACTTGGAGCACAACTAAAAGAGATGAAGCCTTAATACAGGTTTTCGAAAACAGAGTCTTACGAGGAATCTTTGGATCCATCAAAGATGCAAACAGCGGCGAATGGAGGGTAAGAAGAATCAGCGAATTTTATAATCTGTTTAAATCACCATTAATCACTTGCATCGTGAGAACTAATAGACCTATATGATTGGGTCAGAGAAGAAAAAACTGTATTCACAAGCCAGATGAATGGTCGTAGACCACGAGGCAGACCAAGAAGAATATGGAAAGATAATGTCTAGACCTGCAAATACTTGGTGTCACCAGCTGGAAAAAGAAGGAAACCGAAGAAATGAGTGGAGGCGCGTGATGTCTGCAGCAATGAACCTTAAGGACTCGGAATGCTACTGAAAAAAGAAGAAGAAGAAGAAGAAGAAAAAGAAGAAGAAGAAGAAGAAGAAGAAGAAGAAGAAGAAGCAGTAGCAGCAGCAGCAGCAGCAGCAGCTCATATCCGGGTTCCTCGACCGGATTCTGCAGCGCCTGGTCGTTGATCTAACGTCTTATATCAAAGATACCAACCATGCCATCTCTATCTTTCAATCTATGCGGCTCACCTCTTCTTCCAGGTACCACATCTTCACTTTAGAAGTTACCTCCCTCTTCACCTTTATACCACATTCGGATGGCCTCCAGGCTTTGCGGTTCTTTCTAGATAACAAAGTTAGTCCTGCCATAGCCACCGACCCTTTGATTCGTCTGGCCGAGTTAGTGCTCACTCTAAACTCGTTCGAGTTTAATGCCCAGTAATTCAACCAGATCAGCGGTGTCGCTATGTTGACCAAGATGGGACCAGCTATGCCTGCCTTTTCATGGGGCACCTCGAGCACCAGATACGTCATGCATATACCGGTAGGCTCCCCGAGCACCTGATACGTCATGCATATACCGGTAGGTTACCTCGAGCACCAGATACGTCTAGCATATACCGGTAGTCTCCCCGAGCACCAGATACGTCATGCATATACCGGTAGTCTCCCCGAGCACCTGATACGTCATGCATATACCGGTAGTCTCCCCGAGCACCAGATACGTCATGCATATACCGGTAGGTTACCTCGAGCACCAGATACGTCATGCATATACCGGTAGGTTACCTCGAGCACCAGATACGTCGTGCATATACCGGTAGTCTCCCCGAGCACCAGATACGTCATGCATATACCGGTAGTCTCCCCGAGCACCTGATACGTCATGCATATACCGGTAGTCTCCCCGAGCACCAGATACGTCATGCATATACCGGTAGTCTTCCCGAGCACCAGATACGTCATGCATATACCGGTAGTCTCCCCGAGCACCAGCTACGTCATGCATATACCGGTAGTCTCCCCGAGCACCTGATACGTCATGCATATACCGGTAGTCTCCCCGAGTACCAGATACGTCATGCATATACCGGTAGTCTTCCCGAGCACCAGATACGTCATGCATATACCGGTAGTCTCCCCGAGCACCAGATACGTCATGCATATACGGTTAGGCTACCCCGAGCACCAGATGCGTCATGCATAAACCGGTAGGCTACCCCAAGCACCAGATACGTCATGCATATACGGGTAGGCTACCCCGAGCACCAGATACGTCATGCATATACGGGTAGGCTACCCCGAGCACCAGATACGTCATGCATATACCGGTAGTCTCCCTGAGCACCAGATACGTCATGCATATACTGGTAGGCTACCTCGAGCTCTACAGGAAGTCTACTGATGATTGCATTGGTGTCACCAATATGCCCCTACAGGAACTGTAGAACTTCATTTATTTTTTCTCCAACTTTCATCCCATCATCCGATGTATTTCTTGCATCTCACCTTCGTCGGTGCATTTTCTGGATCTCACTGTCACTCTACAGGCCTCAGCACCTGGGTGTACCATAAGCCTCAGCACCTGGGTGTACCATAAGCCTCAGCACCTGGGTGTACCATAAGCCTACCGACTCCCACGCTTTTCTTTACACGTGCACCCATCCCTCTTCTTGAAAGGACTCAATTCCGTTCTCCCAACTTCTACGGCTCCGCAGACTATGCCAGGGGAACGACGACTTTCACAACAAGGTCCTGGAAATGCTGGACTTCTTCCGGCTGCGAGGGTATCCTGAACATGTCCTATCTGCCGCCTTTCACCGAGCACGGTCTTTCCATCGTGTCGAGGCTCTCGTTTCCAAGTTTAAACGTCCCCACAACAGACCTATCCTCATACTTACCTACCACCCTCACAACATCCGCGCCAACAATATTTTCCTCAGGCATTTCTCCATCCTTAAAGCCGACCCTGCCACCATCACGATTTTCTCTGTACTTCCTTTACCTACCTACAGGCATGAAAGTAACTTTAAGGACATTCTAGACAAGAGTCGGTTACGTCCCGCATCTGAGTCCCAATTTTGCACGGTCGCTTGCCACAGACCTGTATGCAGAACCTGTCCATATGTGGTCCAGGGGACTAGTCTAGAATTCCCGAACGCCACTTTCCACATACATGAAGCATTCTATTGTACCAGCCGCAATGTCATTTATGCCATCAACTGCATGATATGTGGCATGAAATTCATTGATGAAATGGGTCTACGGCTGGCTGACAGGTTCAGACAACATCTTTTGGATGTGCAAAATGGTTCCCTGAAACCAGCACTGTTGCACTTCAATCCCAGGATCACCAATGTGGACATGGAGTTGACAGCCATTAAATCTAGCCACTCCAACGACAGAATCCACAAGTCTCTTAAGAATCGCTTTATTTACACTTTTGGTACTTTAACACCCTCTGGACTGAATTGCTAACACAGTTTCATTTAAACACCTAGGGAATTAAACTGCCCTCACAGCTTTATCTTAAACCCCCTAGCTATGGCCCCTGGTACTCCATGGGGGTATTTATTCCCCTAGCCTACGCGTGTCGGCAGTCTGCAGAGAAACCATCAACCCGGCTGCTTTAAGGTACCAGCTAAGCGATTTTGTGTATCAGTGTGGTATTGTTTGATTTGTGTCGGCTGATGAAGGCTCCATAGCCGCAACGTTCACGTTTTGTTTGTATTTGTAATATTGTTGCTTTTATGCATCTGATGTGTAACTGTTGCTGTCATGGCCCCCTCAGACTTACTGATGTGTAACTGTGCTGTCATGGCCCCTCAGACTTACTGATGTGTAAACCTCACATTGCTGTCATGGCCCCCAAGGACTTACTGAGATGCTTCTGTCTCCAACTGTTGCTGTCATGGCCCCCTCACTGATGTGTAACCTGTTGCTGTCATGGCCCCCCAATTACTCACATGGATGTTCCAGGGCCATTGTAACTGTTGCTGTCATGGCCCCCTCATACTCACTGATAACTGTTGCTGTCATGTCCCCAATACTTACTGATGTGTAACTGTTGCTGTCATGGCCCCCAATACTCACTGATGTGTAACTGTTGCTGTCATGTCCCCCAATACTTACTGATGTGTAACTGTTGCTGTCATGGCCCCCAATACTCACTGATGTCTAACTGTTGCTGTCATGTCCCCCAATACTTACTCATGTGTAACTGTTGCTGTCATGGCACCCAATACTTACTCATGTGTAACTGTTGCTGTCATGGCCCCCTCAGACTCACTGATGTGTAACTGTTGCTGTCATGGCCCCCAATACTTACTGATGTGTAACTGTTGCTGTCATGGCCCCCAATACTTACTGATGTGTAACTGTTGCTGTCATGGCCCCCAATACTCACTGATGTGTAACTGTTGCTGTCATGCCCCCCCCATACTTATAGATGTGTAACTGTTGCTGTCATGGCCCCCAATACTCACTGATGTGTAACTGTTGCTGTCATGCCCCCCCCCATACTTATAGATGTGTAACTGTTGCTGACATGCCCCCCCCCATACTTATAGATGTGTAACTAATGCTGTCATGGCCCCCAATACTTACTGATGTGTAACTGTTGCTGTCATGGCCCCCCATACTTATAGATGTGTAACTGTTGCTGTCATGGCCCCCAATACTCACTGATGTGTAACTGTTGCTGTCATGGCCCCCAATACTTACTGATGTGTAACTGTTGCTGTCATGTCCTCCTCATACTTACTGATGTGTAACTGTTGCTGTCATGTCCCCCTCATACTTACTGATGTGTTACTGTTGCTGTAATGCCCCCCCATACTTACTGATGTGTAACTGTTGCTGTCATGCCCCCCCCCATACTTATAGATGTGTAACTGTTGCTGTCATGGCCCCCCCCCCATACTTATAGATGTGTAACTGTTGCTGTCATGGCCCCCCCCCATACTTATAGATGTGTAACTGTTGCTGTCATGGCCCCCAATACTCACTGATGTGTAACTGTTGCTGTCATGGCCCCCAATACTCACTGATGTGTAACTGTTGCTGTCATGCCCCCCCCCCCATAATTATAGATGTGTAACAGTTGCTGTCATGCCCCCCCCCCCCCCCATAATTATAGATGTGTAACTGTTGCTGTCATGGCCCCCAATACTTACTGATGTGTAACTGTTGCTGTCATGCCCCCCCCCCCCCCCCATACTTACTGATGTGTAACTGTTGCTGTCATGGCCCCCTCAGACTTACTGATGTGTAACTGTTGCTGTCATGGCCCCCCCACTCAGACTTACTGATGTGTAACTGTTGCTGTCATGGCCCCTCAGACTTACTGATGTTTAACTGTTGCTGTCATGGCCCCCTCAGACTTACTGATGTTTAACGGTTGCTGTCATGTTCCCCAATACTCACTGATGTGTAACTGTTGCTGTCATGTCCCCCAATACTCACTGATGTGTAACTGTTGCTGTCATGTCCCCCAATACTTACTCATGTGTAACTGTTGCTGTCATGTCCCCCAATACTCACTGATGTGTAACTGTTGCTGTCATGTCCCCCAATACTTACTCATGTGTAACTGTTGCTGTCATGGCCCCCAATACTTACTCATGTGTAACTGTTGCTGTCATGGCCCCCTCAGACTCACTGATGTGTAACTGTTGCTGTCATGGCCCCCAATACTTACTCATGTGTAACTGTTGCTGTCATGGCCCCCAATACTTACTGATGTGTAACTGTTGCTGTCATGTCCCCCAATACTTACTGACGTGTAACTGTTGCTGTCATGGCGCCCAATACTTACTCATGTGTAACTGTTGCTGTCATGGCCCCCTCATACTCACTGATGTGTAACTGTTGCTGTCATGGCCCACTCATACTCACTGATGTGTAACTGTTGCTGTCATGGCCCCCTCATATTCACTCATGTGTAACTGTTGCTGTCATGGCCCCCTCATACTCACTGATGTGTAACTGTTGCTGTCATGTCCCCTCATACTCACTGATGTCTAACTGTTGCTGTCATGTCCCCCCATACTCACTGATGTCTAACTGTTGCTGTCATGGCCCCCTCAGACTTACTGATGTGTAACTGTTGCTGTCATGGCCCCCTCAGACTTACTGATGTGTAACTGTTGCTGTCATGGCCCCCTCAGACTTACTGATGTGTAACAGTTGCTGTCATGGCCCCCAATACTTACTCATGTGTAACTCTTGCTGTCATGGCCCCCTCATACTCACTGATGTGTAACTGTTGCTGTCATGGCCCCCTCAGACTTACTGATGTGTAACTGTTGCTGTCATGGCCCCCTCAGACTTTCTGATGTGTAACTGTTGCTGTCATGGCCCCCTCATACTCACTTATGTGTAACTGTTGCTGTCATGGCCCCCTCATACTCACTGATGTGTAACTGTTGCTGTCATGGCCCCCAATACTTACTCATGTGTAACTGTTGCTGTCATGTCCCCCTCATACTTACTCATGTGTAACTGTTGCTGTCATGTCCCCCTCATACTTACTCATGTGTAACTGTTGCTGTCATGTCCCCCAATACTTACTCATGTGTAACTGTTGCTGTCATTTCCCCCTCAGACTTACTGATGTGTAACTGTTGCTGTCATGGCCCCCTCAGACTTTCTGATGTGTAACTGTTGCTGTCATGACCCCCTCAGACTTACTGATGTGTAACTGTTGCTGTCATGGCACCCTCAGACTCACTGATGTGTAACTGTTGCTGTCATGGCCCCCTCATACTCACTGATGTGTAACTGTTGCTGTCATGGCCCCCTCATACCCACTGATGTGTAACTGTTGCTGTCATGGCCCCCAATACCCACTGATGTGTAACTGTTGCAGTCATGGCCCCCAATACTTACTCATGTGTAACTGTTGCTGTCATGTCCCCCTCATACTTACTCATGTGTAACTGTTGCTGTCATGTCCCCCTCATACTTACTCATGTGTAACTGTTGCTGTCATGTCCCCCAATACTTACTCATGTGTAACTGTTGCTGTCAGCCCCCCCCCCCCCTTTCCCCACCTCCCCATACTCACTGTTGTATAATGGTATTGCTAAAATGTTGCTCTTGTATTGTCTCCGCAGGCTGTCATGTGGCTGCGGCAGTTTGTGCCCAGGACAAGATAGAGGTGACACATGACATGTCACTGAAAAGTTGACTGAGGAGACGTGAAATGACAGTGACAAGTTGATCAAGGTAACACGTGAGATGACACTGACAAATTGACTGAGGTGGCACATGAGATGACACTGAAAAGTTGACTGAGGTGGCACATGAGATGACACTGAAAAGTTGACTGAGGAGACGTGAAATGACAGTGACAAGTTGACTGAGGTAACACGTGAGATGACACTGACAAGATGAGGCATGAGATGACACTGACAAGATGAGACATGAGATGACACTGACAAGATGAGACATGAGATGACATTGACAAGATAAGAGCGGTGACATTCTAATGGCAGAGAAAAGACAGGTTACATGAATCAAGCTGCTGACAAGCTGACAGAGGCACATAGAAAAAGAGACCTAACATTCCAAAACCCAAAAACAATCAATACTGTAATGGGATATTTGAAAAAGACAGAAAATATATCTGACAATGAAAGGTGGGATGAGGTGAACAGTTCACTGCCTCCTGCTGACCAGCAGCACAATGTGTCAGTGACTGGGTGTATATGAGACTGACATAAGGGGCTGTGGTCTCAAGGCATGGCATCAACTTTGAGTGCGGAGGTCCCGGGTTCACGGCCCGGTGAAGGCTGGGAGTTTTTCATGTGGACCAAGAAATGTACCCTGTTTTCTGGGTAAGATTGGACGCCCCTGTGTATTGTTGAAAAAATCCCCTGGCAGCTGGAAACCAAAAAGAGTAGTCTAACAACACTGTCAGTGCACAAATCTGTGGTTACAATCTAACCTAGGTAGTTCAGAATCCTCGCAGGTGCTACAGAGTTCGTGCACTGCAGTGAGATTCTTGGACTCAGGCTTGAGTTAGAAGTAGAAAGGAGCACTTTACTACCCTTGTGCCATAATGTTGATCCGTTGTTTAAACCAAAACAAGAATCTGATCAGTTTGTATGAGAATCTTTTGCTTGCATTGACACCAAGACTAGTTTAATAATCATGCATTACAAATATAACCTCAACATATGAAGCAAATGTATAAAATAGTTTAGCAAACACTAAAACCCATTTTCTTTCATGATTTTATAACAACATTACAAGAATAATAAACAATGACATTAGGTCTAAATAAAAATGACAATAATAATAATTAAAAAAAGTCCAATGCAGACCAAGGCGAGATGTGCTGGTATTGTCAAACTGTCAGACAGCAGAGGAACATAAATGGACATGAAACCTGGTCACAGAAACATGAAGTCAAGACAACTTGAGAGAAGACAGCAGAGGAACATAAATGGACATGAAACCTGGTCACAGAAACATGAAGTCAAGACAACTTGAGAGAAGACAGAAACAAATATAGTTGGCACACAAAGACAGCCTCTGTAGAAGCTTCATATGTGCATCTCCACGCACAGTGTGGGTCAGCCACTCATGTAACAGCCACTCATCCACACAGTGTAGGTTAGCCATGCATGTAACAGCCACTCATCCACACAGTGTGGGTACGCCACAAATGTAACAGCCACTCATCCACAGTGTGTGGGTCAGCCACTCATCCATACAGTGTGTGGGTCAGCCACTCATCCACACAGTGTGTGGGTCAGCCACTCATCCATACAGTGTGTGGGTCAGCCATTCATCCACACAGTGTGTGGGTCAGCCACTCATCCATACAGTGTGTGGGTCAGCCACTCATCCATAGTGTGTGGGTCAGCCACTCATCCATAGTGTGTGGGTCGGCCACTCATCTACACAGTGTGTGGGTCAGCCACTCATCTACACAGTGTATGGGTCAGCCACTCATCTACACAGTGTGTGGGTCAGCCACTCATCCATACAGTGTGTGGGTCAGCCACTCATCCATACAGTGTGTGGGTCAGCCACTCATCTACACAGTGTGTGTGTCAGCCACTCATCTACACAGTGTGTGGGTCAGCCACTCATCCATACAGTGTGTGGGTCAGCCACTCATCCACACAGTGTGTGGGTCAGCCACTCATCTACACAGTGTGTGGGTCAGCCACTCATCCACACAGTGTGTGGGTCAGCCACTCATCCATACAGTGTGTGGGTCAGCCACTCATCCACACAGTGTGTGGGTCAGCCACTAATCCACACAGTGTGTGGGTCAGCCACTCATCTACACAGTGTGTGGGTCAGCCACTCATCTATAAAGTGTGTGGGTCAGCCACTCATCTATAAAGTGTGTGGGTCAGCCACTCATCCATACAGTGTGTGGGTCAGCCACTCATCTACACAGTGTGTGGGTCAGCCACTCATCCACACAGTGTGTGGGTCAGCCACTCATCTACACAGTGTGTGGGTCAGCCACTCATCCATACAGTGTGTGGGTCAGCCACTCATCCATACAGTGTGTGGGTCAGCCACTCATCCATACAGTGTGTGGGTCAGCCACTCATCCATACAGTGTGTGGGTCAGCCACTCATCCATACAGTGTGTGGGTCAGCCACTCATCTACACACCTGAAGCACCCATGACAATCAAAGGTAAGTAGCACAGACAAACTTGAAGCACCCATGACAATCAAAGACAACCAACACGGACACACCTGAAGCACCTATAATAATCAAAGGTAAACACATGACAATCAAAGATAAACAACACCAACATACTTGAAGCACCCATGACAGTCAAAGGTAAACCACACAGACACACATGCAGCACCCATGACAATCAAAGGTAAACCACACAGACACACCTGAAGCACCCAGGACAATCAAAGGTAAACCACACAGACACACCTGAAGTAAACATGACAATCAAAGGTAAACCACACAGACACACATAAAGCACCCATGACAATCAAAGGTAAACCACACAAACACACATGAAGCACCCATGACAATCAAAGATAAACCACACAGACACACATGCAGCACCCATGACAATCAAAGGTAAACCACACAGACACGCCTGCAGCACCCAGGACAATCAAAGGTAAACCACACAGACACACCTGCAGCACCCATGACAATCAAAGGTAAACCACACAGACACCTGCAGCACACATGACAATCAAAGGTAAACCACACAGACACACCTGCAGCACACATGACAATCAAAGGTAAACCACACAGACACACATGAAGCACCCACGACAATGAAAGGTAAACCACACAGACACACCTGAAGTAAACATGACAATCAAAGGTAAACCACACATGAACCACACACGACAAAGGTAAACCACACCGACACACCTGAAGCACCCACAACAATCAAAGGTAAACCACACAGACACACCTGAAGCACCTATGACAATCAAAGGTAAACCACACAGACACACCTGAAGCACCCATGACAATCAAAGGTAAACCACACAGACACACCTGAAGCACCCACGACAATCAAAGGTAAACCACACAGACACACCTGAAGCACCCAGGACAATCAAAGGTAAACCACACAGACACACCCGAAGTAAACATGACAATCAAAGGTAAACCACACAGACACACCTGCAGCACCCACAACAATCAAAGGTAAACCACACAGACACACCTGAAGCACCCACGACAATCAAAGGTAAACCACACAGACACACCTGCAGCACCCATGACAGTCAAAGGTAAACCACACAGACACACCTGCAGCACCCATGACAGTCAAAGGTAAACCACACAGACAAACCTGCAGCAACCATGACAGTCAAATGTAAACCACACAGACACACCTGAAGCACCCAGGACAATCAAAGGTAAACCACACAGACACACCTGAAGTAAACATGACAATCAAAGGTAAACCACACAGACACACCTGCAGCACCCACAACAATCAAAGGTAAACCACACAGACACACCTGAAGCACCCACGACAATCAAAGGTAAACCACACAGACACACCTGAAGCGCCCATGACAATCAAAGACAACCAACACGGACACACCTGAAGCACCTATAATAATCAAAGGTAAACAACATGGACACACCTAGGGTGCCCATGACGACCAAAGGTAAACAACAGACACATCTTAACCACACATGACAATCAAAGATAAACAACACCAACATACTTGAAGCACCCATGACAGTCAAAGGTAAACCACACAGACACACCTGCAGCACCCATGACAATCAAAGGTAAACCACACAGACACACCTGAAGCACCCAGGACAATCAAAGGTAAACCACACAGACACACCTGAAGTAAACATGACAATCAAAGGTAAACCACACAGACACACATGAAGCACCCATGACAATCAAAGGTAAACCACACAGACACACATGAAGCACCCATGACAATCAAAGATAAACCACACAGACACACATGCAGCACCCATGACAATCAAAGGTAAACCACACAGACACACCTGCAGCACCCAGGACAATCAAAGGTAAACCACACAGACACACCTGCAGCACCCATGACAATCAAAGGTAAACCACACAGACACCTGCAGCACACATGACAATCAAAGGTAAACCACACAGACACACCTGCAGCACACATGACAATCAAAGGTAAACCACACAGACACACCTGCAGCACCCATGACAATCAAAGGTAAACCACACAGACACACCTGAAGCACCCATGACAATCAAAGGTAAACCACACAGACACACCTGCAGCACCCATGACAATAAAAGGTAAACTACACAGACACACCTGAAGCACCCATGACAATCAAAGGTAAACCACACAGACACACCTGCAGCACACATGAAAATCAAAGGTAAACCACACAGACACACCTGCAGCACCCAGGACAATCAAAGGTAAACCACACAGACACACCTGCAGCACCCAGGACAATCAAAGGGAAACCACACAGACACACCTGCAGCACCCAGGACAATCAAAGGTAAACCATACAGACACACATGCAGCACCCAGGACAATCAAAGGTAAACCACACAGACACACATGAAGCACCCACGACAATCAAAGGTAAACCACACAGACACACCTGAAGTAAACATGACAATCAAAGGTAAACCACACAGACACACATGAACCACACACGACAAAGGTAAACCACACCGACACACCTGAAGCACCCACAACAATCAAAGGTAAACCACACAGACACACCTGAAGCACCCACAACAATCAAGGGTAAACCACACAGACACACCTGCAATACCCATGACAATTAAAGGTAAACCACACAGACATACCTGCAGCACCCACAACAATCAAAGGTAAACCACACAGACACACCTGCAGCACCCACAACAATCAAAGGTAAACCACACAGACACACCTGAAGCACCCACGACAATCAAAGGTAAACCACACAGACACACCTGAAGCACCCAGGACAATCAAAGGTAAACCACACAGACACACCTGAAGTAAACATGACAATCAAAGGTAAACCACACAGACACACATGAACCACACACGACAAAGGTAAACCACACCGACACACCTGAAGCACCCACAACAATCAAAGGTAAACCACACAGACACACCTGAAGCACCCACAACAATCAAAGGTAAACCACACAGACACACCTGCAATACCCATGACAATTAAAGGTAAACCACACAGACATACCTGCAGCACCCACAACAATCAAAGGTAAACCACACAGACACACCTGCAGCACCCACAACAATCAAAGGTAAACCACACAGACACACCTGAAGCACCCACGACAATCAAAGGTAAACCACACAGACACACCTGAAGCACCCACGACAATCAAAGGTAAACCACACAGACACACCTGCAGCACCCATGACAGTCAAAGGTAAACCACACAGACACACCTGCAGCACCCATGACAGTCAAAGGTAAACCACACAGACACACCTGCAGCACCCATGACAATCAAAGGTAAACCACACAGACATACCTGAAGCACCTATGACAATCAAAGGTAAACCACACAGACACACCTGCAGCACACATGACAGTCAAAGGTAAACCACACAGACACACCTGCAGCACCCATGACAGTCAAAGGTAAACCACACAGACACACCTGCAGCACCCATGACAATCAAAGGTAAACCACACAGACACACCTGCAGCACCCACAACAATCAAAGGTAAACCACACAGACACACATGAAGCACCCACGACAATCAAAGGTAAACCACACAGACACACCTGCAGCACCCACAACAATCAAAGGTAAACCACACAGACACACATGAAGCACCCACGACAATCAAAGGTAAACCACACAGACACACCTGCAGCACCCACGACAATCAAAGGTAAACCACACAGACACACCTGAAGTAAACATGACAATCAAAGGTAAACCACACAGACACACCTGCAGCACCCACAACAATCAAAGGTAAACCACACAGACACACCTGAAGCACTCACGACAATCAAAGGTAAACCACACAGACACACCTGCAGCACCCATGACAGTCAAAGGTAAACCACACAGACACACCTGCAGCACCCATGACAGTCAAAGGTAAACCATACAAACACACCTGCAGCACACATGACAATCAAAGGTAAACCACACAGACACACATGAAGCACCCATGACAATCAAAGGTAAACCACACAGACACCTGCAGCACCCATGACAATCAAAGGTAAACCACACAGACACACCTGAAGCACCCATGACAATCAAAGGTAAACCACACAGACACACCTACAGCACACATGACAGTCAAAGGTAAACCACACAGACACACCTGCAGCACACATGACAATCAAAGGTAAACCACACAGACACACCTGAAGCACCCACAACAATCAAAGGTAAACCACACAGACACACCTGCAATACCCATGACAATTAAAGGTAAACCACACAGACATACCTGCAGCACCCACAACAATCAAAGGTAAACCACACAGACACACCTGCAGCACCCACAACAATCAAAGGTAAACCACACAGACACACCTGAAGCACCCACGACAATCAAAGGTAAACCACACAGACACACCTGAAGCACCCAGGACAATCAAAGGTAAACCACACAGACACACCTGAAGTAAACATGACAATCAAAGGTAAACCACACAGACACACCTGCAGCACCCACAACAATCAAAGGTAAACCACACAGACACACCTGAAGCACCCACGACAATCAACGGTAAACCACACAGACACACCTGCAGCACCCATGACAGTCAAAGGTAAACCACACAGACACACCTGCAGCACCCATGACAGTCAAAGGTAAACCACACAGACACACATGAAGCACCCATGACAATCAAAGGTAAACCACACAGACACACCTGAAGCACCCATGACAGTCAAAGGTAAACCACGCAGACACACCTGCAGCACCCATGACAATCAAAGGTAAACCACACAGACACACATGAAGCACCCACGACAATCAAAGGTAAACCACACAGACACACCTGCAGCACCCACGACAATCAAAGGTAAACCACACAGACACACCTGCAGCACCCACGACAATCGAAGGTAAACCACACAGACACACATGAAGCACCCATGACAATCAAAGGTAAACCACACAGACACACCTGAAGCACCCATGACAGTCAAAGGTAAACAACAATGAATCGCAACATCTCTGCTAACACTAGCTGGCTGACAAAACTGCTCATGTCTCAGAATCAACAGCAACATCCAGTTGGAAAATAAAGCACCTGTTGGAGACTATTAAGCTTCCCAATCTTGGTGAGAGAGAGTGGATCAAAAACCCACGGGCTATAAGAAATAGAAGCTAACACATAAGATAATCTTATATACAAGAAAAATAAATGTGAACACAAAAGCAATAAAATTAAATGTACACAACGACAATAGCCAATATTATGTACAAGAGACACTGTAATGTCATTGTGTACAAGAGACACTGTCATGTCATTGTGTACAGGAGACACTGTAATGTCATTGTGTACAAGAGACACTGTAATGTCATTGTGTACAAGAGACACTGTAATGTCATTGTGTACAAGAGACACTGTAATGTCATTGTGTACAAGAGACACTGTAATGTCATTGTGTACAAAAGACACTGTCATGTCATTGTGTACAAGCTGTACTTGAGTATCACAGTAGCCAGCAAACACATGATTAGCCTGCTCTCAGATGAACATGTCCAGTCTCAGCAGCTATGTGTCCAGTCTCAGCAGCTGTGTGTCCAGTCTCAGCAGCTCTGTGTCCAAGACACCAGCTGTGTGTCCAAGACACCAGCTCTGGTTCCAAGACACCAGCTCTGTGTCCAAGATACCAGCTCTGTGTCCAAGATACCAGCTCTGTGTCCAAGACACCAGCTGTGTGTCCAAGACACCAGCTCTCAGGCACAGATGTGTCCAAGACACCAGCTCTCAGGCACAGATGTGTCCAAGACACCAGCTCTCAGGTACAGATGTGTCCAAGACACCAGCTCTGTGTCCAAGACACCAGCTCTGAGGCACAGATGTGTCCAAGACACCAGCTCTATGTCCAAGACACCAGCTCTCAGTCACAGATGTGTCCAAGACACGAGCTCTCAGTCACAGATGTGTCCAAGACACCAGCTCTCAGGCACAGATGTGTCCAAGACACCAGCTCTCAGTCACAGATGTGTCCAAGACACCAGCTCTCAGGCACAGATGTGTCCAAGACACCAGCTCTCAGGCACAGATGTGTCCAAGACACCAGCTCTCAGTCACAGATGTGTCCAAGACACCAGCTCTGAGGCACAGATGTGTCCAAGACACCAGCTCTCAGGCACAGATGTGTCCAAGACACCAGCTCTCAGGCACAGATGTGTCCAAGACACCAGCTCTGAGGCACAGATGTGTCCAAGACACCAGCTCTCAGGCACAGATGTGTCCAAGACACCAGCTCTCAGGCACAGATGTGTCCAAGACACCAGCTCTCAGGCACAGATGTGTCCAAGACACCAGCTCTCAGTCACAGATGTGTCCAAGACACGAGCTCTCAGGCACAGATGTGTCCAAGACACCAGCTCTCAGGCAGGGATGTGTCTAAGACTGTACAATAAGGCCACATCTGCAGCAGCTAGAATCATGAAGCAGTGAGACAATGATATGACACAGACCTTGGATGGCACAGATGATTATTTAACATGACTGTACCAGACAGCAAGAACATAATAGATACAGGCAAACAAATGCAGATCACACACATCACAGGTTCTATACATTAAGTACTGTCTATCTAACTGGCATACGATTTTCCTTTGCTCAGTACTGTGTTTGGCTGGAGCATCATGTTTCTACTTCCAGCACAATATAATTAACTACACTTCCAGTTTCTAACTGACGTATTGTCTGGCTAACCAGATCGTCACTGTCTCAGTAAAGCTACAGGACCATTCTCCCATCTTAGTTATGTCTGTCTAACTATGGCAACATTTTCCAATACTATATAGCACTGTCTGTCTCTCCTAGATCAGACTATCCTATCCTGCAACTAGACAGTAACATCCACAAGTATGCACAACACCAACAAATTTAGATGTCAGTTGGTCCACAAAAGACAATGTTGGACATTCTGTATGGTTCCCTATGGCACAACACCAACAAAGCTAGATGTCAGTTGGTCCACAAAAGACAATGTTGGACATTCTGTATGGTTCCCAATGGCACAACACCAACAAATTTAGATGTCAGTTGGTCCACAAAAGACAATTTTGGATATTCTGTATTTCTTATGGACAACACCAACAAAGCTAGATGTCAGTTGGTCCACAAAGGACAATGTTGGACATTTTGTATGGCTTCTTATGGCACAAGAACGCAGCAACTATGGGCTCATGCCTTCTGCTATGATGCTGGAAATGAGATAACCTGATTGTCAGATAAACTAGTCATGAACAATAGCAACTGCTGATGTAGAAGAGGCCCCAAACAATAGCAACTGCTGGTGTAGAAGAGGCCCCAAACAATAGCAACTGCTGGTGTACAAGAGGCCCCAAACAATGGCAACTGCTGATGTAGAAGAGGCCCCAAACAATGGCAACTGCTGATGTAGAAGAGACCCCAAACAATAGCAACTGCTGATGTTGAAGAGGCCCCAAACAATAGCAACTGCTGATGTAGAAGAGGCCCCAAACAATGGCAACTGCTGATGTAGAAGAGGCCCCAAACAATAGCAACTGCTGGTGTACAAGAGGCCCCAAACAATGGCAACTGCTGGTGTAGAAGAGGCTTAGAACAATGGCAACTGCTGATGTAGAAGAGGCCCCAAACAATGGCAACTGCTGGTGTAGAAGAGGCCCCAAACAATGGCAACTGCTGATGTAGAAGAGGCCCCAAACAATAGCAACTGCTGATGTAGAAGAGGCCCCAAACAATAGCAACTGCTGATGTAGAAGAGGCCCCAAACAATGGCAACTGCTGAGGTAGAAGAGGCCTCAAACAATAGCAACTGCTGATGTAGAAGAGGCCCCAAACAATGGCAACTGCTGGTGTAGAAGAGGCCCCAAACAATGGCAACTGCTGATGTAGAAGAGGCCCCAAACAATGGCGACTGCTGGTGTAGAAGAGGCCCCAAACAATAGCAACTGCTGATGTAGAAGAGGCCCCAAACAATGGCAACTGCTGGTGTAGAAGAGGCTGAGCTGGAGGTCCCTGAAACAGCCCCAAAATCAACTCTACCTACACAAGTTTAGCTCCTGGTTTTCAAGGACGAGTGAGGGATGGTGGGGGATCTCTGCCTCCACAGAGACAAACCTGAATCTAAACTTCTGCATTATGGACTGTTGGGGTCTGACACAGAGCCAGACAGGTTAAGGTCTGGCACAGAGCCAGGAAGCTGGGGTCTGACACAGAGCCAGACAGGCTGAGGTCTGGCACTGAGCCAGGAATTTGGGTCTGACACAGAGCCAGACAGGCTGAGGTCTGACACAGAGCCAGACAGGCTGAGGTCTGGCACAGAGCCAGGAAGCAGGGGTCTGACACAGAGCCAGACAAGCTGGGGTCTGGCAGAGCCAGGAAGCTGGGGTCTGGCACAGAGCCATGAAGCTGGGGTCTGGCACAGAGCCAGGAAGCTGGGGTCTGGCACAGAGCCAGGAAGCTGGGGTCTGGCACAGAGCCAGGAAGCTGGGGTCTGGCACAGAGCCAGGAAGCTGGGGTCTGGCACAGAGCCAGGAAGCTGGGGTCTGGCACAGAGCCAGGAAGTTGGGGTCTGGCACAGAGCCAGGAAGCTGGGGTCTGGCACAGAGCCATAAAGGCTGGGGTCTGGCACAGAGCCAGGAAAGTGCAGTCAGGCACAGAGCCAGGAAAGTGCAGTCAGGCACAGAGCCAGGAAAGTGCAGTCAGGCACAGAGCCAGGACAGTGCAGTCAGGCACAGCAGGAAAGTGCAGTCAGGCACAGAGCCTGGACAGTGCAGTCAGGCACAGAGCCTGGACAGTGCAGTCAGGCACAGAGCCAGGACAGTGCAGTCAGGCACAGAGCCTGGACAGTGCAGTCAGGCACAGAGCCTGGACAGTGCAGTCAGGCACAGACAGAGACAGTAATCAAAATCCAGAGTGAAATGAGAGTACATGTGCTGAGACAGCACAGAAAATCCATGCAACTGGAAGCAGCCTTGGTGGCATAGTGAACAGTGTGCATGCTTACCAAGACAAGAGTGCCAGTTCATTCCTTAGCACTGAAAACTGGCAGCAGAAACTTGTTACGGACCAAAATGACCGAGGGAGGGGGGGGGGGGGGGGGGTCTTATCAAACTGGTATCTGATAACTGTCATAATTTTCAGGAAAGGAAAGATGGAAACAGCCACGGGTCAGAGGCCTAATCCCCAGCATAAAATGATTATTAATACAAGCTGGCAATGACCAGAGGGCCACTTGCTAGGCCTCTGCA
This sequence comes from Candidula unifasciata, assembly GCA_905116865.2. Classification (NCBI taxonomy): domain Eukaryota; kingdom Metazoa; phylum Mollusca; class Gastropoda; order Stylommatophora; family Geomitridae; genus Candidula; species Candidula unifasciata. The sequence goes on from CAJHNH020005457.1 coordinate 448,276, forward strand.
GGCCAGTTGACTTGCCCTGGCCTAGAACATGTAAAGATCGAAACAGTACCCTCCAGGGGATTACCTCGACCAATGACTCTGTACAGAACAGCTCTTAGTTACAATGTGCAAACAATACTAGCCACCAGGTTTGATCCCAACACATTCTGTGATGGTTGCCTTCTGGCCCAGAGGTCAGGTGTTTGCTCCCCCTCCATGGACCAGAGTAAAACTGACTGGTTCTCAGGACAAACTAACCTAGAATCAGAAAATATCTAAATTGTAATAAAGGCTAGCAAGGGCCAGCCACATCAGTCAACCAGTGGCAGTTGGTCACGGCTTCAAGCCCTGGCCACATCAGTCAACCAGTGGCATCTGGTCACGGCTACAACCCCGGCCACATCAGTCAACCAGTGGCAGCTGGTCACGGCTACAAGCCCCGGCCACATCAGTCAACCAGTGGCAGCTGGTCTTGGCTACAATGGTAGCTAGCCCTAACAACCCCGGCCACTAGAACCAGCAAAGCTATTACAGTTTAATAGTTTATCTCCTTGTCTGTCTAGTTCATCTCACTGAGTTTCTAGTTTTATCTCCTTGTCTGTCTTGTTCATCTCATTGAGTTTCTAGTTTATCTCCTTGTCTGTCTTGTTCATCTCACTGAGTTTCTAGTTTATCTCCTTGAGTTTCTAGTTTATCTCCTTGTGTTTCTAGTTTATCTCCTTGTGTTTCTAGTTTATCTCCTTGTGTTTCTAGTTTATCTCCTTGAGTTTCTAGTTTATCTCCTTGTCTGTCTTATTTATCTCCTTGTGTTTCTAGTTTATCTCCTTGTCTGTCTAGTTCATCTCACTGAGTTTCTAGTTTATCTCCTTGTGTTTCTAGTTTATCTCCTTGTGTTTCTAGTTTATCTCCTTGTGTTTCTAGTTTATCTCCTTGTCTGTCTAGTTCATCTCACTGAGTTTCTAGTTTATCTCCTTGTGTTTCTAGTTTATCTTCTTGCGTTTCTAGTTTATCTCCTTGTGTTTCTAGTTTATCTCCTTGTCTGTCTAGTTCATCTCACTGAGTTTCTAGTTTATCTCCTTGTGTTTCTAGTTTATCTCCTTGTCTGTCTAGTTCATCTCACAGAGTTTCTATTTATCTCATTGTGTTTCTAGTTTATCTCCTTGTGTTTCAAGTTTATCTCCTTGTGTTTCTAGTTTATCTCCTTGTCTGTCTAGTTCATCTCACTGAGTTTCTAGTTTATCTCCTTGTGTTTCTAGTTTATCTCCTCATCTGTCTTATTTATCTCCTTGTGTTTCTAGTTTATCTCATTGTGTTTCAAGTTTATCTCCTTGTCTGTCTTATTTATCTCCTTGTGTTTCTAGTTTATCTCCTTGTTTGTCTAGTTCATCTTCTTGAGTGTCTACTTTATCTCCTTATGTACCTAATTTATTCCCTTGCATGTCTACTTTATCTCCTTGTGTGTCTACTTTATCTTCTTGTGTTTCTAGTTTATCTCCTTGTCTGTCTAGTTCATCTAACTAAGTTTCTAGTTTATTATCTTGTGTTTCTAGTTTATCTCTTTGTCTGTCTAATTTATCTCTTTGTGTGCCTAGCTTATCACCTTGTGTGTCTTTTTTATCTTCTTGTCTATTAAATTTATCTCCTTGTCTGTCTAGTTTATTTCCTTGTGTCTAATTTATCTCCTTGCATCCAGTTTATCTCCTTGTCTGTCTAGTTTATCTCCTTGTATGTTTAGTTTATCTCTTTGTATGTCTAGTTTATCTCCTTGTCTGTCTTGTTTATCTTCTTGTATGTTTAGTTTATCTCCTGGTATGTTTAGTTTATCTCATTGTATGTTTATCTCCTTGTATGTCTAGTTTATCTCCTTGTATGTTTATCTCCTTGTATATTTAGTTTATCTCCTTGTCTGTCTTATTTATCTCCTTGTATGTTTAGTTTATCTCCTTGTATGTTTATCTCCTTGTCTGTCTGTCTTTACATATGAGGATAAACTGTTCTTGCACAGACTTCACGCAGCGAGATGATCTCTCATTCTCTAAACACATAAGGACACACAAGTGACCTGTGTGAACTTTAGAGTTGTGTGTACCAGTGAAGAAATCTCTTTCCTGTAAAATAAACCTAGCAGGTGATCCTGTCACCCTCTCCAGTTCTGTCACAAGACAACGTTCAGGTAGGCAGGCAGGCCAAGACTACAAGTTCCAGGCTGTCTCAAAGCTCATCCTACTGCTGGCCAGGCTGCCCCGACTTCCATGGTAGCTGAACTGTTCAAAGTAAGGCAAGGTCTCCATTTCTTCAGCAATGGGCATCAGTGCTTGCTGAGGGGCCCCACCTGCTGGAGGCGTGATGTTGACTGGCTCACCCGTGAACACTTCATCGAAGTAGCGGGTGTCTGTGTCTGAAGTTACCTGAGGTTTGAAAGGTGGGGTCACCTGTAACAACAAACAGCTTATTTACTAAAGCGCATTAAAAAAAAAAAAAACTCCTTGTATAATTGAGAAAGAGAGGGTGAAATGCAAATATAAGAGTTGAAATGCTGAAATATTTGGAATCTTGATTAACTTTCGTTTGAATCTTTCTCTTCTTAGAGTCCATCTCCTGTGGTGTTGGTAGTCAAGTCTATCTACAACCTTCTGTCTGGTGTCCATGCCGTGTGGTGTTGGTAGTCAAGTCTATCTACAACCTTCTGTCTCGTGTACTTTCAATCAACTCTGACACAGATGATCTTCCATGCCATGATATCAAACTGTCTAGCATCTGTTCTCTCGGTCTCCCTCTGCCTCTCCTTCCCTCCAACTTTCCTACCGTCACTATGTACTCCAGTTTTCTCCTTCTCATTACATGACCAAAGATTGTAGATTGTCTCTTTCTGATGTGAGCAATAAGTTCTCTTCATGAGCCAGTTTATTTCAAGACATCTTCATTACTCTTTTGATCTGTCCAAGGTATTCTCATCATTCATCTATAAAACCACATCTCTGCAGCTTCTAAATAAGTTTTCACTAATTTACTAACTGTCCATGATTCACACCCGTACATCAATATAGGACTGATATAGCTTTAATGAATTTTATTTCTCATCTCAGTAGACAAAGAATGATTGCATAAAATATTATTCATTCAGTAAAATGCTGCCTTTGCTTGAGCTTTTCGACATTTAACTTTCTTAATACATCTTCCATCTGATGTTATCAGGGTACCCAAGTATTTAAACATATCAGCTTGCTTGAGGTTTGTTCCATTTACTTTGATATTGCATTTTGGAGGATCAGTTTTCTTTGTGATTACTATTGATGTTTCCTTTGTATTCATGCCAGTAATTAATTTGTACATTTGATGGTTTTGAAAATTCACTGCATTCATTCTGTGCAGCCAAGGGAGAAAACCAAAAATGCAACCAATAAAAAAATTGTATTTACACTATCCTGGGTATCTGGTGTGTTCTTGCAAGCAAGCTTGACAACAGCCACCCACGGAACACACAAGCTTGACAACAGCCACCCACGGAACACACAAGCTTGACAACAGCCACCCACGGAACACACAAGCTTGACAACAGCCACCCACGGAACACACAAGCTTGACAACAGCCACCCATGGAACACACAAGCTTGACAACAGCCACCCACAGAACACACAAGCTTGACAACAGCCACCCACAGAACACACAAGCTTGACAACAGCCACCCACAGAACACACAAGTTTGACAACAGCCACCCACGGAACACACAAGCTTGACAACAGCCACCCACGGAACACACAAGCTTGACAACAGCCACCCACGGAACACACAAGCTTGACAACAGCCACCCACGGAACACACAAGCTTGACAACAGCCACCCACGGAACACACAAGCTTGACAACAGCCACCCACGGAACACACAAGCTTGACAACAGCCACCCACGGAACACACAAGCTTGACAACAGCCACCCACGGAACACACAAGTCGCTGAAGGAAATTCCAGGAAATCAAGTCCCATTAATGTTTAAGAGGAGTTTCCAGCTATTGCAGATTGGTTATACAAACATTCATGTAGGGAACACAGTAGAAGCTACAAGATCTACAGTTATCTGCAAGTTTGAAAGGCAACAGGAAAACTAACATATCCAGTGCCCATGAAACCCATAACGCAGACGGCAACATATGCTATTCGGACAAACCCGCACCACCTGGCGTTACAGACTGACCTTACCTAGCTGTGCTAAACTGGGCATAATATACCCATCAAGACGGCATGAACACTGTGGCACTGTGTCACTGCCTTCTATCTGACAAGTGTTCATGCCGACACTGTGTCACTGCCTTCTATCTGACAAGTGTTCATGCTGACAGTGTGTCACTGCCTTCTATCTGACAAGTGTTCATGCTGACAATGTGTCACTGCCTTCTATCTGACAAGTGTTCACGCCGACACTACGTCACTGCCTTCAATCTGACAAGTGTTCATGCCGACACTGTGTCACTGCCTTCTATCTGACAAGTGTTCATGATGACACTGTGTCACTGCGTTCTATCTGACAAGTGTTCATGCTGTCACTGTGTCACTGCCTTCTATCTGACAAGTGTTCATGCTGACACTACGTCACTGCCTTCAATCTGACAAGTGTTCATGCTGACACTGTGTCACTGCCTTCTATCTGACAAGTGTTCATGATGACACTGTGTCACTGCATTCTATCTGACAAGTGTTCATGCTGTCACTGTGTCACTACCTTCTATCTGACAAGTGTTCATGCTGACACTGTGTCACTGCCTTCTATCTGACAAGTGTTCACGCTGACACTACGTCACTGCCTTCTATCTGACAAGTGTTCATGCTGACACTGTGTCACTGCCTTCTATCTGACAAGTGTTCACGCTGACACTACGTCACTGCCTTCTATCTGACAAGTGTTCATGCTGACACTGTGTCACTGCCTTCTATCTGACAAGTGTTCATGCTGACACTGTGTCACTGCCTTCTTTCTGACAAGTGTTCATGCCGACACTGTGTCACTGCCTTCTATCTGACAAGTGTTCATGCCGACACTGTGTCACTACCTTCTATCTGACAAGTGTTGATGCCGACACTGTGTCACTGCCTTCTATCTGACAAGTGTTGATGCTGACACTATGTCACTACCTTCTATCTGACAAGTGATCATGCTGACAGTAGAGTGGACTTACCGCTGCTTGGGTTTCTTGATCAGCAAGCCACTGAGCAGGCTTTTGGCTTCCTCCGAGAGGTTTCTGGGGAACTTGACATGCTGCACTAGGATCAGCTCAAAGAGGACGTCATGGTCTTTGTTGTAGAAAGGAAGCCTGCCACACATCATCTCATACATAACCACCCCTGTACCCCACCAGTCAACTGCTCGACCGTAGTCGTTGTCCTCCAGTACCTGTGGGGGCAGACACCAAACACATGACAGGAGTCACACAATGACAGCAAACCCATGTCACATGATGACAACAGGAGTCGCATAATGACAGCAAACCCATGTCACATGATGACAACAGAAGTCACACAATGACAGCAAACCCATGTCACATGATGACAACAGGAGTCACATAATGACAGCAAACCCATGTCACATGATGACAACAGGAGTCACATAATGACAGCAAACCCATGTCACATGATGACAACAGGAGTCACATAATGACAGCAAACCCATGTCACATGATGACAACAGGAGTCACATAATGACAGCAAACCCATGTCACATGATGACAACAGGAGTCACATAATGACAGCAAACCCATGTCACATGACAACAGGTGTCACATAATGACAGCAAACCCATGCCACATGATGACAACAAAGCCATGACACAAGTCACATAACGATGACAACAAATACATGACATTAGACAATGGCTCATGTCACATAACGACAACACATGACATAAGTGCTTTGCCTATGTCACATGACGACAACATATTACGCAAGTCATATAACCCATGTATGTGTCTGTGTGCCTGTGTCTGGATATTAGTCTCTGTGAGTGTCTGTGTGTGTATGTATGTATGTATGTATGTATGTACGTACGTACGTACATACGTACGTACGTACATATGTACGTGCGTACGTACGTACATACATATGTACATACGTACGTATGTATGTATGTATGTATGCATTTATGTATGTAAGTATGTATCTTTGTATGCATTTATGTATACATTTATGTATGTATGTATGTATGTATGTATGTATGTATGTTTGTATGTATGCACAGATGCCTGTGTGTATGTATATCTATATATGTACGTATGTACGAGTCCAGATTCATGAAACTTATATCCATACAATGCTATGCATGGAAGTGATGAGAAGAAAGATGTGTTTTATACCTAGTTTGATGAACTGACAAAGGAAGTCCCCAAACATGACCTACTTATAGCTACGGGGGACTTGAACGTGAAAGTGGGAAGGGATAACATAGGACTTCAATCCATCATGGAGAAACATGGGCTAGGAGAGAGGGACAATAATGGAGAAAGATGGGCTAGGAGAGAGGGACAATAATGGAGAAACATGGGCTAGGAGAGAGGGACAATAATAGAGAAACATGGGCTAGGAGAGAGGGACAATAATGGAGAAACATGGGCTAGGAGAGAGGGACAATAATAAGAGAAACATGGGCTAGGAGAGAGGGACAATAATAGAGAAACATGGGCTAGGAGAGAGGGACAATAATAGAGAAACATGGGCTAGGAGAGAGGGACAATATTGGAGAAACATGGGCTAGGAGAGAGGGACAATAATAGAGAAACATGGGCTAGGAGAGAGGGACAATAATGGAAAAACATGGGCTAGGAGAGAGGGACAATAATAGAGAAACATGGGCTAGGAGAGAGGGACAATAATAGAGAAACATGGGCTAGGAGAGAGGGACAATATTGGAGAAACATGGGCTAGGAGAGAGGGACAATAATAGAGAAACATGGGCTAGGAGAGAGGGACAATAATGGAGAAACATGGGCTAGGAGAGAGAGAGACAATAATAGAGAAACATGGGCTAGGAGAGAGGGACAATAATAGAGAAACATGGGCTGGTAGAGAGGGACAATAATAGAGAAACATGGGCTAGGAGAGAGGGACAATAATGGAGAAACATGGGCTAGGAGAGAGGGACAATAATAGAGAAACATGGGCTGGTAGAGAGGGACAATAATAGAGAAACATGGGCTAGGAGAGAGAGACAATAATAGAGAAACATGGGCTAGGAGAGAGGGACAATAATGGAGAAACATGGGCTAGGAGAGAGGGACAATAATAGAGAAACATGGGCTAGGAGAGAGGGACAATATTGGAGAAACATGGGCTAGGAGAGAGGGACAATAATGGAGAAACATGGGCTAGGAGAGAGAGAGAGACAATAATAGAGAAACATGGGCTAGCAGAGAGAGACAATAATAGAGAAACATGGGCTAGGAGAGAGAGACAATAATAGAGAAACATGGGCTGGTAGAGAGGGACAATAATAGAGAAACATGGGCTAGGAGAGAGGGACAATATTGGAGAAACATGGGCTAGGAGAGAGAGAGACAATAATAGAGAAACATGGGCTAGGAGAGAGAGAGACAATAATAGAGAAACATGGGCTAGGAGAGAGAGACATTAGTGGAGAAATGCTAATAAACTTCTGTCTCCACCACAGTCTAGTCATTGGTGAAACAGTCTTCATGCATAAAGATACCCACAAGTATACATGGACATTAGCTAATGTCAACACGAGGAACCAAACTGACCACAGTGAACAAGAAGAAGTGGAGGAGCTTGATACTAGATGTGTTTGCTAGAAGGAAACCTGACCTCGGAAACGACCACAACGATACCAGATGTGTTTGCTAGAAGGAAACCTGACCTCGGAGGTGACCACAACGATACAAGATGTGTTTGCAAGAAGGAAACCTGACCTCGGAGGTGACCACAACGATACAAGATGTGTTTGCTAGAAGGAAACCTGACCTCGGAGGTGACCACAATGATACCAGATTTGTTTGCTAGAAGGAAACCTGACCTCAGAAGCGACCACAATGATACCAGATGTGTTTGCTAGAAGGAAACCTGATGTCAAAGGTGACCACAACGAAATAAGATGTGTTTGCTAGAAGGAAACCTGACATTTTCACAGACAGAAGCCAGATGTAAGACTGACCAAGAAGGATCTATTCTCACAGACAGAAGCCAGATGTAAGACTGACCAAGAAGGATCTAATCTCAGACAGAAGCCAGATGTAAGACTGACCAAGAAGGATCTATTCTCACAGACAGAAGCCAGATGTAAGACTGACCAAGAAGGATCTAATCTCAGACAGAAGCCAGATGTAAGACTGACCAAGAAGGATCTATTCTCATAGACAGAAGCCAGATGTAAGACTGACCAAGAAGGATCTATTCTCACAGACAGAAGCCAGATGTAAGACTGACCAAGAAGGATCTAATCTCAGACAGAAGCCAGATGTAAGACTGACCAAGAAGGATCTATTCTCACAGACAGAAGCCAGATGTAAGACTGACCAAGAAGGATCTAATCTCAGACAGAAGCCAGATGTAAGACTGACCAAGAAGGATCTATTCTCACAGACAGAAGCCAGATGTAAGACTGACCAAGAAGGATCTAATCTCAGACAGAAGCCAAATGTAAGACTGACCAAGAAGGATCTATTCTCACAGACAGAAGCCAGATGTAAGACTGACCAAGAAGGATCCATTCTCACAGACAGAAGCCAGATGTAAGACTGACCAACAAGGATCTATTCTCACAGACAGAAGCCAGATGTAAGACTGACCAAGAAGGATCTATTCTCAGACAGAAGCCAGATGTAAGACTGACCAACAAGGATCTATTCTCACAGACAGAAGCCAGATGTAAGACTGACCAAGAAGGATCTAATCTCAGACAGAAGCCAGATGTAAGACTGACCAAGAAGGATCTAATCTCAGACAGAAGCCAGATGTAAGACTGACCAACAAGGATCTATTCTCACAGACAGAAGCCAGATGTAAGACTGACCAAGAAGGATCTATTCTCACAGACAGAAGCCAGATGTAAGACTGACCAAGAAGGATCTAGTCTCAGACAGAAGCCAGATGTAAGACTGACCAACAAGGATCTATTCTCACAGACAGAAGCCAGATGTAAGACTGACCAAGAAGGATCTAATCTCAGACAGAAGCCAGATGTAAGACTGACCAACAAGGATCTATTCTCACAGACAGAAGCCAGATGTAAGACTGACCAAGAAGGATCTATTCTCACAGACAGAAGCCAGATGTAAGACTGACCAAGAAGGATCTATTCTCACAGACAGAAGCCAGATGTAAGACTGACCAAGAAGGATCTATTCTCACAGACAGAAGCCAGATGTAAGACTGACCAAGAAGGATCTATTCTCACAGACAGAAGCCAGATGTAAGACTGACCAAGAAGGATCTATTCTCACAGAGAGAAGCCAGATGTGAGACTGACCAACAAGGATCTATTCTTACAGAGGAAAGCCAGATGTAAGACTGACCTCTGGTGCCAGGTACTCTGGGGTGCCACAGAAGGTGCTGGTGCTAGCTCCAAAGAACATCTCCTCCTTACAAAGCCCAAAGTCGGCAATTTTGATGTGACCTTCTTTGTCCAGTAGCAAGTTTTCCAGCTGAAAGAAAAATCAATTTGCATTCACAACCACCAAGAGTTACACATCATCAATATTATCATTTAGACTAGACACACATCCCCCCATAGACTGTTTCAGTCTTAACTTAGTGTCCCTGTAGACTAGACACACATCCCCCCATAGACTGTCTCAGTCGTACTTTAGTGTCCCTGTAGACTAGACACACATCCCCCATAGACTGTTTCAGTCTTAACTTAGTGTCCCTGTAGACTAGACACACATCCCCCATAGACTGTTTCAGTCTTACCTTAGTGTCCCTGTAGACTAGACACACATCCCCCATAGACTGTTTCAGTCTTACCTTAGTGTCCCTGTAGACTAGACACACATCCCCCATAGACTGTTTCAGTCTTACCTTAGTGTCCCTGTAGACTAGACACACATCCCCCATAGACTGTTTCAGTCTTACCTTAGTGTCCCTGTAGACTAGACACACATCCCCCCATAGACTGTTTCAGTCTTAACTTAGTGTCCCTGTAGACTAGACACACATCCCCCCATAGACTGTTTCAGTCTTTAACTTAGTGTCCCTGTAGACTAGACACACATCCCCCCATAGACTGTCTCAGTCATACTTTAGTGTCCCTGTAGACTAGACACACATCCCCCCCCCATAGACTCTCAGTCTTAACTTAGTGTCCCTGTAGACTAGACACACATCCCCCCATAGACTCTCAGTCTTACTTCAGGGTCCCTGTAGACTAGACACACATCCCCCATAGACTGTTTCAGTCTTACCTTAGTGTCCCTGTAGACTAGACACACATCCCCCCATAGACTGTTTCAGTCTTACCTTAGTGTCCCTGTAGACTAGACACACATCCCCCATAGACTCTCAGTCGTACTTTAGTGTCCCTGTAGACTAGACACACATCCCCCCATAGACTCTCAGTCTTACTTCAGGGTCCCTGTAGACTAGACACACATCCCCCATAGACTCTCAGTCTTACTTCAGGGTACCTGTAGACTAGACACACATCCCCCATAGACTCTCAGTCTTACTTCAGGGTCCCTGTAGACTAGACACACATCCCCCATAGACTCTCAGTCTTAACTTAGTGTCCCTGTAGACTAGACACACATCCCCCCATAGACTCTCAGTCTTACTTCAGGGTCCCTGTAGACTAGACACACATCCCCCATAGACTGTTTCAGTCTTACTTCAGTGTCCCTGTAGACTAGACACACATCCCCCCATAGACTGTTTCAGTCGTACCTTAGTGTCCCTGTAGACTAGACACACATCCCCCCATAGACTGTTTCAGTCTTACCTTAGTGTCCCTGTAGACTAGACACACATCCTCCCATAGACTGTTTCAGTCTTAACTTAGTGTCCCTGTAGACTAGACACACATCCCCCCATAGACTGTTTCAGTCTTACCTTAGTGTCCCTGTAGGCTAGACACACATCCCCCATAGACTGTTTCAGTCTTACCTTAGTGTCCCTGTAGACTAGACACACATCCCCCATAGACTCTCAGTCGTACTTTAGTGTCCCTGTAGACTAGACACACATCCCCCCCATAGACTGTTTCAGTCTTACCTTAGTGTCCCTGTAGACTAGACACACATCCCCCATAGACTCTCAGTCGTACTTTAGTTATCTGTAGACTAGACACACATCCCCCCCATAGACTGTTTCAGTCTTACCTTAGTGTCCCTGTAGACTAGACACACATCCCCCCATAGACTCTCAGTCGTACTTTAGTGTCCCTGTAGACTAGACACACATCCCGCATAGACTGTTTCAGTCTTACCTTAGTGTCCCTGTAGACTAGACACACATCCCCCATAGACTCTCAGTCGTACTTTAGTGTCCCTGTAAACTAGACACACATCCCCCATAGACTGTTTCAGTCTTACCTTAGTGTCCCTGTAGACTAGACACACATCCCCCATAGACTCTCAGTCGTACTTTAGTGTCCCTGTAGACTAGACACACATCCCGCATAGACTGTTTCAGTCTTACCTTAGTGTCCCTGTAGACTAGACACACATCCCCCATAGACTGTTTCAGTCTTACCTTAGTGTCCCTGTAGACTAGACACACATCCCCCATAGACTCTCAGTCGTACTTTAGTGTCCCTGTAGACTAGACACACATCCCGCAGACTGTTTCAGTCTTACTTCAGGGTCCCTGTAGACTAGACACACATCCCCCATAGACTGTTTTAGTCTTACCTTAGTGTCCCTGTAGACTAGACACACATCCCCCCATAGACTGTTTCAGTCTTACCTTAGTGTCCCTGTAGACTAGACATACATCCCCCATAGACTGTTTCAGTCTTACCTTAGTGTCCCTGTAGACTAGACACACATCCCCCCATAGACTCTCAGTCTTACTTCAGGGTACCTGTAGACTAGACACACATCCCCCATAGACTGTTTCAGTCTTACCTTAGTGTCCCTGTAGACTAGACACACATCCCCCCATAGACTCTCAGTCTTACTTCAGGGTACCTGTAGACTAGACACACATCCCCCATAGACTCTCAGTCTTACTTCAGGGTACCTGTAGACTAGACACACATCCCCCCTCCTTCCCAGAGTGTTTTAGTCTTACTTTAGGGTTCCTGTAGACTAGACACACATCCTCCCATCCCCAGACCGTCTCAGTCTTACCTTGAGGTCTCTGTAGACAATATTGTTTTCGTGCAAGTATCCCAGGGCGGAGACAATTTCTGCTCCATAAAACTTGGTCCTTTCCTCGGAGAAAACTCTCTCGCGTGACAAGTGAAAAAAGAGCTCGCCACCATTGACGTACTCCATGACAAAACACAGTCGATCCGCTGTCTGGAAGGAGTACTTGAGTTGCTGAAAAATCAACATAGAAGTCTGCAGGATAACAGTGAGAGTGGAGCTAAGATGTCTGCAGGATAACTGTGAGAGTGGAGCTAAGATGTCTGCAGGATAACTGTGAGAGTGGAGCTAAGATGTCTGCATTTCTGCAGGATAACTGTGAGGGTGGAGCTAAGATGTCTGCATTATCACAGGATAACTGTGAGGGTGGAGCTAAGATGTCTGCATTATCACAGGATAACTGTGAGGGTGGAGTAAGATGTCTGCATTTTTGCAGGATAACTGTGATGGTGGAGCTAAGATGTCTGCACTTTTGCAGGATAACTGTGATGGTGGAGCTAAGATGTCTGCATTATCACAGGATAACTGTGAGGGTGGAGTAAGATGTCTGCATTTTTGCAGGATAACTGTGATGGTGGAGCTAAGATGTCTCTAGTATCACAGGATAACAGTGAGGGTGGAGCAAAGATGTCTGCATTGCCACAGGATAACCGTGAGGGTGGAGCTAAGATGTCTGCATTACCACAAGATAACCATGAGGGTGGAGATAAGATGTCTGTATTATCACAGGATAACAGTTAGGGCGGAGCTAAAACATCTGCATTATCCGAGGATAACTGTGAGGGTGGAGCTAAGATATCTGTATTATCACAGGATAACTGTGAGGGTGGAGCAAAGATATCCATATTATAACAGGATAACTGTGAGGGTGGAGCAAAGATATCTGTATTATCTGAGGATAACTGTGAGGGTGGAGCTAAGATATCTGTATTATCTGAGGATAACTGTGAGGGTGGAGCAAAGAAATCTGTATTATCTGAGGATAACTGTGAGGGTGGAGCTAAGATATCTGTATTATCACAGAATAACTGTGAGGGTGGAGCTTAGATTTTTGCTGTCCACTGATTCATGGAGAAATAAAATCAAGATACTGACAGAATACAGCTAATGAAAGCTGACTAGTCAACTCAAAAATTCTGTAAGGATTGTCTGATTTAACTTGTCAAAAACGTTCCCAGAAACACAACTAATTTCTCTCAGTTTATGATAAACATGAATTCTGTTACTGGCCCCTTAAGTGTTTTTGATAAACAAATTTAAAGCTAATCTGAATCTGGGATATTAAATTTCACTCCTCAACAATCAATTTAGTTCCAAGATAACACACAAACTCTCAACTAAGTTATAAATCTGGGATAATAAACTTCACTCCTCAACAATTAATTTAGATCCAAGATAACAAACAAACTCTCAACTAAGTTATAAAACTGGGATTTTAAATTAATTTAGATCCAAGACAGCAAACCTGAACTCTCAACTCATTTCTAGTCAGGGATATTAAATTTTAATATTCAACTAACATATAAAAACTATCAAACTTTGACTTTCTAAACCTTGGATTTAAATGTTGAACCCCAGCCATTCCTGGACACATGCTACACTGTTTAGGGACATGGCCAGATAACTGATATTGCAAATCCTCACTCTCCTTGAATACCCATATTGTCAGTTTACCTAAAAGGTAGATTAAAAGTAAAGTCAGGAGATGTGAACCAGCGTCATTGCACACGGTTATAAACCATAAGTGCTCTGCCACCAGTACAGACAGCTGATAAGAATTGTCCGCTTGTGTCGCCATTCGCACTAACTCTGAAGCTACAGCGACGTTCCTCCATTTACCCAAGAGTATCACTTTGGTACCCATTTCCTAGAGGCTGGGTGAACCCCGGGAGCCGTCTTGTTTCGAACACCGACCATAGGCTGCAGTGAGTCGCAGGGATTTGAAAGCGAGCTTTTTATCGACTGCAATAACGCGGCCAGTTTAGATACGCCAGGCATGAGCATGTGGTGGTATAGAATCGACAGAATGAACACAATGTGATTCCTTGGCATAACCTTCGCTTATCCTACAAGCATCACACAGACAGTGTCACAGTTAGAGCCAGGAAAGGTTTGACAGCACTGAAGGTGATGGCATACGCCGACACTGAACAACAACTACTTTCCCTGATCTATCGGAGACTTATACTAAGTGTTATGGACTACAGTCTGGCCTCCTCACTGTCAGCAGAACCCAGCTAGAGAGACTGGACTGAGTACAACATAAGAATCATCTGGCTGCAAAAGATACTTGTGCCATGCCATGCCGTATGTCCTGGGTTTACCAATGACAGTCACCAGACATAAAGTGGCACAGGTGAAAGCGAACATGAGGATATCAGCAGATGTCAACCACCCACTGCACAACGGTATCAATGATATAAAAGGGATAAGTCTAAAAAAGAGGCTCCTCCTGGATGGCTATGACAGAAGATCTAATCAAGCAGGTATGTTACCTAGACAAGATCTGTGTTGGAAAACAATGGACGGATACACCAGCAGACATGCATGACTTGTCTAAGGTTGTCATAACGCTGGGGAGGTACTGCAGGAGTTAGATACCTGCATGACTTGTCTAAGGTTGTCATAAGGCTAGGGAGGTACTGCAGGAGTTAGATACCTGCATGACTTGTCTAAGGTTGTCATAACGCTAGGGAGGTACTGCAGGAGTTAGATACCTGCATGACTTGTCTAAGGTTGTCATAACGCTAGGGAGGTACTGCAGGAGTTAGATACCTGCATGACTTGTCTAAGGTTGTCATAACGCTAGGGAGGTACTGCAGGAGTTAGATACCTGCATGACTTGTCTAAGGTTGTCATAACGCTAGGGAGGTACTGCAGGAGTTAGATACCTGCATGACTTGTCTAAGGTTGTCATAACGCTAGGGAGGTACTGCAGGAGTTAGATACCTGCATGACTTGTCTAAGGTTGTCATAACGCTAGGGAGGTACTGCAGGAGTTAGATACCTGCATGACTTGTCTAAGGTTGTCATAACGCTGGGGAGGTACTGCAGGAGTTAGATACCTGCATGACTTGTCTAAGGTTGTCATAACGCTAGGGAGGTACTGCAGGAGTTAGATACCTGCCACCATAGAAGCCGAGATTATGGCACTGACTGATCAACATTCACACCCAGAAGATATATCATTTACAGAGATGAATCAATGTCACGGGTCAAAGTCCGCATGGGCATATGCAGCACAAAAGATGAGGAAAACAATAACAGAGGATAGCAGCACTTATCAGACAACTATGTCAAGCATGACCATGGAGATAACTGCTACTTCTATAGCACTCATATGGGTTGCAAAACATATGGCCATGCATGCAGTAATTGTTTTAGAAAAAAAAAACATGCTTCAGAAAAATCACAAAAGATAGTATTCGCATCAATTGGGTAGAAAGCATTTGGAAGTCGCATTTAACCTCCATCGTTTGGATCTAAACATCAAGGCATGCAGGAGTAAATGTCAATGAAAGAGCTGACCAGCTGGCAAGTAATGCACCAATGCAAATATGAGGAAGCATGGATAGAGCTCATATCATCAATCCTATACAGAGGAAGTTGGGGAATAATAGTGAATCTCTGAGGCTAACACGACTGAGTGATAGAGGAGTTAAGCTTGGTGAAGCATGCCTATGCAATCTTCGAGGTATAACCAACTTTTCATGGAAACAATCAGCAGAGGTACTTTGGAGTTGCTGCTGCATCGGAGGACTGAGCATTTTATATTTTGTGAAAGCCCAATGTGCAAATACGTCGACCGTGATAACATAACATAACATAACTCACGGTTAGAAACGGATGATTGGTCGTTTGGAGGACTCGATTTTCTGTCAGTGTGTGAGCAACTTCATCCTGTGGACAGTTGACAACAATCTGAACATGTGACAGTTGTGGCATCATGTACACTCATGGTTTCAACATACAACCTTCACATACACACATGGCTGACTTATACATCCCTCACAAACATACATGCACATCCCTCACATACATACATGTATATCCCTCAAATACACACATCCCTCACATACATACATGTACATTGTACACATATGTGCACATGTACATCTCTCACATACATACATGTACATCTTACACAAATATACATGTACATCCTTCACATACATACATGTACATCTCTCACATACATACATGTACATCCCTCACATACATACATAGCTGACATACATTTCTAGCAGATGACCTTTACTTCCCATAAACATTCAAGGTAACCAGATTAGAACAGATGATGATTTGGGAGTCCATTAACATTGTGGATACTTCTGGTCTCCATGAGATCTCCAACAGATGATGATTTGGGAGTCCATTAACATTGTGGACACTTCTGGTCTCAATCAGATCTCCAACAGATGACCAGCAAGCATGTATGCTCCCTCATGGCTTTCATCATTAGCCTTGCGAAGGCTGTACATCAGATACCCAGCCATGACTCAGCATAGGAAATACCTAGCCATGACTCAGCATAGGAAATACCCAGTCATGACTCAGCATAGGATATACCCAGTTACGACTCAGCATAGAAAATACCCAGCCATGACTCAGCATAGGAAATACCCAGCCACGACTCAGCATAGAAAATACCCAGTTACGACTCAGCATAAGAAATACCCAGTTACGACTCAGCTTAGGAAATACCCAGTTACGACTCAGCTTAGGAAATACCCAGTTACGACTCAGCTTAGGAAATACCCAGTTACGACTCAGCTTAGGAAATACCCAGTTACGACTCAGCTTAGGAAATACCCAGCCACGACTCAGCTTAGGAAATACCCAGTTATGACTCAGCATAAGAAATACCCAGTTACGACTCAGCTTAGGAAATACCCAGTTACGACTCAGCACAGGAAATACCCAGTTACGACTCAGCTTAGGAAATACCCAGTTACGACTCAGCTTAGGAAATACCCAGTTACGACTCAGCTTAGGAAATACCCAGTTACGACTCAGCTTAGGAAATACCCAGTTACGACTCAGCTTAGGAAATACCCAGTTACGACTCAGCTTAGGAAATACCCAGTTACGACTCAGCTTAGGAAATACCCAGTTATGACTCAGCACAGGAAATACCCAGTTATGACTCAGCTTAGGAAATACCCAGTTATAACTCAGCACAGGAAATACCCAGTTATGACTCAGCATACAAAAATCAGTGTCCCTTAACCCACTGACTACCAAGCCCTTTAACTTCAACACTTACACTTTCCCAAATACCACACATTTTAACTTTAACACTTACACTTTCCCAAATATCACACATTTTAGTGTGTACTAAAAATGCCACAGCCTCACGGCTTTTTAACAAACACTTATGATATTTCATATTTTTTGCTCCAAATTGAATGGAGAACACAATGTGACACTCACCTTGACCATGTGACACTCACCTTGACAATGTAACACTCACCTTGACAATGTGACACTCACCTTGACAATGTGACACTCACCTTGACCATGTGACACTCACCTTGACAATGTGACACTCACCTTGACCATGTGACACTCACCTTGACCATGTGGCACTCACCTTGACAATGTAACACTCACCTTGACAATGTAACACTTACCTTGTGACACTCACCTTGACCATGTGACACTCACCTTGACCATGTGACACTCACCTTGACCATGTGGCACTCACCTTGACAATGTAACACTCACCTTGACAATGTAACAATTACCTTGTGACACTCACCTTGACCATGTGACACTCACCTTGACAATGTGACACTCACCTTGACCATGTGACACTCACCTTGACAATGTAACACTCACCTTGACAATGTGACACTCACCTTGACAATGTGACACTCCCCTTGACCATGTGACACTCACTTTGACCATGTGACACTCACCTTGACAATTTAACACTCACCTTGACAATGTAACACTCACCTTGACAATATGACACTCACCTTGACCATGTGACACTCAACTTGACCATGTGACACTCACCTTGACCATGTCACTCACCTTGACAATGTGAAACTCACCTTGACAATGTGACACTCACCTTGATAATGTGATACTCACCTTGGCAATGATGACACTCACCTTGGCAATGTGACACTCACCTTGGCAATGTGACACTCACCTTGGCAATGTGACACTCACCTTGGCAATGTGACACTCACCTTGGCAATGATGACACTCACCTTGACAATGTGACACTCACTTTGACAATGTGACACTCACCTTGGCAATGATGACAGCTTTCTTCAAGATTTTGATGGCGTACAGCTGGTTAGTGGCCCTCTCCTTACACAAGATCACCTTGCCAAATGTTCCCTTGCCCAAGACTTTGAGGAAATCAAAGTCATCCAGCGACTGGAATACATAACAGACCAATCAGGACAGAGTCATGTGGGTTCATTCATACCCAGACATATAGGCAGACATTTAGCTATGGTGGTGGATGGAAGGGGGGGGGGGTGGGGGGGGTCTGGTGAGGGATACACAGCCACAACACATATACAGATATAGCTTTGTGGTGGATGGAAGGGGGGGGGGGGGTGGGGGGGTCTGGTGAGGGATACACAGCCACAACACATATACAGATATAGCTTTGGTGGTGGATGGAAAGGAAGGAGGGGGGGGTGGGGGGGGGGGGTCTGGTGAGGGATCCACAGCTACAACACACATACAGATATAGCTTTGGTGGGGTGGATGGAAGGGGGGGGGGGGGGTGGGGGGGGTGTCTGGTGAGGGATCCACAGCTACAACACACATACAGATATAGCTTTGGTGGTGGATGGAAGGGGGGGGGGGGTGGGGGGGGTCTGGTGAGGGATCCACAGCCACAACACACATACAGATATAGCTTTGGTGGTGGATGGAAGGGGGGGGGGGGGGGGGTCTGGTGAGGGATCCACAGCCACAACACACATACAGATATAGCTTTGGTGGTGGATGGAAAATGGAAGGGGGGGGGGGGGTGGGGGGGTCTGGTGAGGGATCCACAGCCACAACACACATACAGATATAGCTTTGGTGGTGGATGGAAGGGGGGCAGAGGGGGGGGGGGGTCTGGTGAGAGATCCACAGCCACAACACATAGATATAGCTTTGGTAGTGGATGGAGGGGGGGGGGGGGGTCTGGTGAGGGATCCACAGCCACAACACACATAGATTTAGCTTTGGTGGTGGATGGAGGAGGGGAGGGGGGTCTGGTGAGGGATCCACAGCCACAACACACATACAGATATAGCTTTGGTAGTGGATGGAGGGGGGGGGGGGGGGTCTGGTGAGGGATCCACAGCTACAACACACATAGATATAGCTATGGTGGTGGATGGAAAGGGGGGGGGGGGTCTGGTGAGGGATTCACAGCCACAAAACACATAGATATAGCTTTGGTGGTGGATGGAGTAGGGGGGGGGGGGTCTGGTGAGGGATTCCCAGCCACAACCACATAGATATATAGCTATGGTGTTGAATGGAGGAAGGGGGGGGGGTCCTGGTGAGGGA